>JADRCC010576582.1:0-20161 GCA_019843855.1 Hylomyscus alleni
GAGCCCTTGGCCATCACCTGAAGTGGTGGGATGTGTTGGCTTCATCCAATCACCACTGACCCAACATCCGTGTCCCTTTTTCTGAAGTGCACAACTGCTACCAGGCATCCCTCACACCCTGGAACCCCAAGATGGCTCTCTCTGAAGGGAGCACAGCCAGCAGTCAGAGTGTACTGTCTCCTGGGGCTGCCCAACTCCTGCCCACACCTTTCCAAGGACTTCTGTAGTAACACCTCTCTCCCCACTCACCCTTTCTGATCAGAGTGATCACAACCATTCTGCTTTTGTGTGTGTGTTGTGTATGTGTGTGCATGTGTCTATGCAAGCCCTCATGCATATGCACACATAGGTCTGTGGGTATTGATGCACATGTGTGTGCCTGCATGTGGAGAGCAGAGGTTGACCTGTGGTGTCATCTTCTGTAGCTCTCTACTTTATTTATTGAGTCTCTGTTCGGTCCACAGCTCATCAATTTAGCTAGGCTAGCCAACCAGCTAGTCCCTGGGATCACCTGTCTCTGCCTTCCCAGTGCTGGGATTACAGGCAGGTCCACGCACCCATTTATACAGGTGCTGGAAATCTGAACTCTGGTCCTTATGCTTTACCCACTAAGCCAGCCCCCAGCCCCACTTCCCTTCTTTCATGGACTGGCTTCATTTGCATTCTCAGGACAGAAACCAATACTGCTCCTGGAGTACTGTCCCACACTGCTTCCCCCAGGGCCTTCTTTCCCTACCTTGGGAGATGCAAATACACTCTCTCTCCTGAAAGCCTCTCAGGTCCCTTCCTCCCTTCAAAACCTTTCCCATCCTGACTTAAAACATCACCACAGTCAACATAAACAAGAGAGAGGCCACCTCTCGGGCACATGTCTTATCTACGGTGGCACCTTACCTGTGCACATATTGATGTAAGCTCCTGGCAATGCTTACTGACCTAGGGAGCTATGTCTTACTTTAACATGAAGCCTAAAAAAAATTTTATTTTCAACACCCCTACCAGATGGTAACAACAGCAGCACAGAATAGATCATTTCATCTTCACTTAAAATATGGAGAGAAATTTACATCTTTTCCATCAAATAAAAGTGCACCTACTTCTTCCAAGCACACGGTGACAACTGGTATAAAGCAATGGAGCAGAGGGCTCCGTAATTCTCTTTGACTTTTCATGCCATGGATGTTTATGTGGCGACTCTCTCAGTACCGGTCCCTCTACCAAATGAATAATGGAAGCAGAAAATAAATAACTCGTGAATCCAGATTCCTTGCTGGCCAGCTAAGAGGCTCTCCAGAGAGAGTGTGAGGCCTCTCCAAGCAACTTCTCAGTGGGGACTGAATGGCATTAGCCAATTAGAGAGTGGGACCCTGAGCTACTTTTTTTCTCTGTGGAACAATCAGAGAAGACGGTTTTAATTCCCTGGGAGAGAGAATCTTTCACCCAAGAGCCTCGCATAATTTCTTATTTAGGAAAGGTTTAAAGAGATCTGTGCTCTAAGTGTTTAATCCAAAACCCTGGAACTGTCCCAGCCCTTAGGATAGATTAGGAGACAGTTGACTTCACACATTGAGGTTCCAAAGAGAAAGGGTTATTCTTCCAAAGTGCCACGGAGACTTCTGAGTGACAGCCTCTCCCAGCAGCTGAGTGGGGGCATAGATCTCCCTCTCTCCTGCAACCTTCAGGGGCTGCCACAGCTCCTAGCAAGCTGGCTTCCTGCTTAATGGAGAAATCTCCTGGGTGTAGGGATGCAGAGTGCTTTGCAGAAGCAACTAAGGGCCCCAGTCTGAGAGCTCTCCACGACAGAACTACCATCTCCTTCCCTCTCTCTCCCTCCAAGGCTTGAGCTTTCTGTTCTATTTCACTCGGTTTTTAGGCCACCAGGCCTGTACTTGGCTGCAATCCCACAGCCATAAAAATCCAAGGAGGATTGTTTATTTATAAGAACGCTGCAGTTAGGGTAAGTTCAATACAATGTTTCGATTTAAAGTAAGCAAGAAGCATTGGGTAATCCATCACCAATTTATATTTTCCATTGAGAGAACAAGCATTTATCACTCTGAAAATAACCTCACGCTTGCTCTCAATGTTTGCCAAGTCAAATGCCCAGCCAGTGAGTGTTGGACAGCCCTGGGTGGAAGAGAATGCATAAATCAAACCTTGGGATTTTGTAGACAGCGGCTGAGAGCTACAGGAGACTGCCACCAGTCTTGCAAAGAACGTAACATCTTATGTTCATTCAAAGTGATAAGAATGACCTCCAAATGCTTACTGCTAGTTTCAAGCAAAAGCAGTTCTGAAAAGATGCCCAAGTAAGGGATAGAGCACAAGACCTGGGGAGAAGGGTAACACCCTGGTAGCAGGGTTGTAAAAAGGTCAACTGAGAACACCATGTAAATAAAAATGGGCACAGACAGCATAAGGATTAAAGAAGAGACCCTGAGCTGGGCGGTGGTGGCGCACGCCTTTAATCCCAGCACTTGGGAGGCAGAGGCAGGCGGATTTCTGAGTTCGAGGCCAGCCTGGTCTACAAGAGTTAGTTCCAGGACAGCCAGGGCTACACAGAGAAACCTTGTCTTGAAAAAACCAAAAAAAAAAAAAAAAAAAGAAGAGACCCTGAGAGCAATAGTTATGAGCTAATCCAAGAGCATAAGCTTCTCATTTCTACCTTGCTAGCCCAGTGGATGACAGTCTGACCATAGAAGTCCAGTGAAACAAAAAACCCTATGGCCTCCTGTTGGGGCAACAGTTCAGTCTTGCCTCTCTTCTTTCCCATTCATTTCTGGGAAAAGTTGATGACTTTTATATTCTAGGTATTTCTCTCCTGCCCATCAATGAAGAAGTACAATTCACAAAGGTATGGATAGTTACCAACTACTCAGATCAGAAGAGAAAACGTTCTAGCATAAGGGCCCAGGTAACATTGGAGGAAACACGGCACCCTATAATAGAAGTTATAGAATGTACAAATTCTGTTGTCTGCATGCTCCAACTAATTGGATGCTTAGGAAGAAAACAGCAAGTATTACAAGAAAAAAATGCAAGAAACAATTTTATAGACAGTTGATATTTGATAGTAGAAGAAAAGTTGATTATTATTATCATCAGCATTCAGGAGACATGGGAGTTGCTTCACTGGGGAGGAAGAGACATAAGGGGAGGAAAAGAGTGAAGAAAAGGAAGAGAATAAAAGAAGAAAAGGAGGAAGAGAACGCTGGGGTTTGAGTGGAGGAATCTTATGCTTGGTGAACTGAACCCAGCAACTAAGTATTGAAGCGGTGTGGTGGTTTGACTGAAAAATGCCCCCCCCACACCCACAGGGAGTGGCATCATTGGGAGGTGTGGCCTTGTTGGAGGACTGGGGGTGGGATGGAGGTTTCAGAAGGTCAAGAAAGGCCCCGTGATTCATGTTTTTCTTCCTGCTGCCTGCAGATCCAGACGCAGAACTCTCAGCTACCTCTCCAGCACCATGTCTGTCTGCATGCCACCAGACGTCCTGCCATGACGGAGATGGACTAAGCCTCTGAACTCTAAGGATCCCTAACTAAATATTTTCCTCTATAAGAGTTGCTGAGGCCATGGCATCTCTTCATAGCAATAGAAGCCCTAAGACAGGTAGATATGCAGCTAAATGACGAGTTGAACATTAACCAGTCGTGCGCCCTTGCCCTATATGTCTTGGCTACCAAATAAAAGAAAGAATAGGAGACAAAGTGAGACTACAGTTCTAATCTGACATGAGGATGCTGGGTAGTTGCTTAAAGGGGAAGCAGGAAAGGATGTCATCACAATATAACAGTAAAAAGAATGAGACTGGTCAGGTGACAGGGAGGAAAGACCAGGCTTACAACATGAGACAGGTTCCAGTGAGGTGACGAGAGTGATGGAAGGCTTGGGTTTCTCTCAGGCAATTTTGGTTAGTTTTCTGAAAAAATAAATAAATATATAAAATAAAGTAATAAAAATAAAATAAAATAAATAGATAAATCAATAAATATCCAATAAATCTCATTGATATAGCAAAATAGGCATTTATTTCACACACACACACACACACTCACACACATCTGTAGATCTATGGAGACCCAGCTGATATGGGTTGGCCCCAGCTGGGTGACTCTTGCAGTTGTTCAGCTGCCTGGTGCCACTGTGGTTTCCCTAGGGTTCTGTAGGCATGATCATGGTTTGGCTAGAGGGCTAAGTGGATACTGCTCTACTGTACGTGTCCAGAACTACTAAGATCGAGTAAGCATGAGCTCCCTAACATGAAAGCAGAAATGCTAAAAAGTAAGCCCCATGAAAATGTGCTTTTTAAACTTTTGGTACAGCAATCTGCCAACACCCAACTGGGAAGAGAAAATGACGGCCAAGCCCAGTGTCAAAGCCTTTTTCCATGCCTGGGTAGAAAGGAATGAAAAAGTAAATATCTCTACACAACCATCGCCAGTCCTTGGGTTCTGAAACATAATACAGTCAGACGTTAGGAAAAAATAAAAAGGAAAGATATCAAAAGCCAGAACAAGTCTGAGTCTGACCCGACAGCCATTCTCATCAGATAAACCATGGGCTCCCACCCTCCCCAGGCTAGAAGTCCTGAGTTCTGATGCTGTTCTGGGGGTTCGCTCTTGTTTTCCACACCTGAGACCACCTGTGCCCTTTCGCATGGTTGCAATGACCTATGATCTCACTACAGTCAGACTGCTTTCCTCCACCAGTCAGCTCCACAGCTCTCCCATCAACAGCCATCCTGGAGTGCAAACTGCGCAGCTGTCACCATCTGAATGTTTGGCCCATTTCCCAGAAATGATTATTCTTTAAGTGTGGAGTAGGGATACATTATTTTTTAAAAAATCAATTAAAGGTCAAGTATGAATAGAAACCAGCGTGAGGAGTTGGGATTGCTGTCACATATTGATTAGTGCTGGAGAAATACTTGAACACATTTGCACAGCTCTGAATACTTAATGCTGATAAAGTAGGGAGATGGGAAAGTCAGGAAGCCCCACCAGGCTCACAATGAAACAAAACCCTATGAAAGTAATCCCAGTCACAGTGCCTACAAAGAAAATAAAGTGCTGAAGAATAAATTTCACCCATGAAACAAGGGCATGTCTAAAATGAACATGGTAGAATATTGGTGAGACCAGTTGAAAAGGATGCAAATCAAAGGCAGACCAATGGAAGCACCAACATTGTTAAATTGTCCTTCTACCCAAAGCAGTTTCATATCCAATGCAATATTTATGCATCCACCATCAAACTGCCAATGAGTTCTCCACAGAACTAGAAAACACAAGGTTAAGATTCACGAGAAGAAGGAAAGTCGCTCTAAACAGCCAAAGTAATCTCTAGGGGAAAGGACAAATCCAGAGGTACCATGCTATTGACTTCAAATATCCTGAAAAGTTACTAATCAAAACATCAGGCCAGCAGCATAGAAACACAGAGAGAGACAGAGACATCAGAATGAAGCATCAAGAAAAAGCCCAGAGTATTTACAACTGACTCATTCTTGACAATGGCACCAAAAATATACATTTGTGAAAGAGACAGCATTTTCTGATAAATGGGAAGGGGTAGGTAAGTTATACATTCATATTATACAATGTTGAAATATGATCTCTGTCTCTCCCACTAAACAAAAGCGACCTCCGGGATCCCATTGCCTAAATGTAAGACGTGACCCTAATAGAAGAAACCCTGAGTACAGGCAACAACAATTTAGAGAAGACTTGAGAAGCACAAAACCAAAACCATAACAGATAGGCAAATGCTATCATGTTAAACTTGGCACAGAAAAGGAACAGAGGTGAGAACTCATAACAGGTGTTTTTTTTTTTTAAATGCAAACTATTCATTGGATGAAGTAATAATGTGCAAGATATATTAAAAAAACGTTTAAAATTCAGTCATAAAAATACAAATTATTCCATTTTTAAATGGGCGAATAGTTCAACACTTTGGGGGCAGATGGGTGAGTGGGGATGCTATGTGTCAGAGCAGGAGCAGTATACCAGTAGCTACACCACTGATTAAAGTGTAACCACTTTCCCAGGAACCATCAACCACCAATAGTCCCTGAGGGAGGGACGGGCCCTATGAACCCCTCATTCACCTATGAGGAAAGGTTGAAGGGCCAAAGTTTGTACAGGTTTTATACAGATAAGCATAGCACAAGTGGATTCATGAGTGCAACGGCCATGTCAGATCCCGAATGTTCAACAGTGTGACCCTCCTACAGCTGAGGACTGAGTCTTCAGATCCCGCCTTGATAACCACGCCTCTCTGCCCACCTCCTGCTAATTGCCACACCTCTCTCCAAGTTCCAGGAATGCCGGAAGTCCTGCCTCCAGAGACTGAAAATGAAGTTGCTGATTGGACCAAGTTGCTGACAAACTTGAGGGAGGGGTTTTGCTTTACCTATTCTACCTGTTTGCTTGTAACAAAGAAAATTCAATGAAAGATGGAGGACTGAAAGGACCCCACGTGTTGGTCTAATTTTTACAAACCCTTCCTGCATTTCTGGTACCCCAAATTATTCGGGCCTTAACCCCCATTCCAGAAAACCCATTCGTACATGTGGCCGCTGGCGGCTACACAACAGTATTCCTCTAGTCTCTGATTCTCACACTCTTTCTGCCTTATCTTCTGGATGCACCCTGAGCCTTGGAGGGGACACTATTGATGTGCCATTTAGAGCTGAGCACTACCATCATGCATCCTCAGTACTGTGCCCAGTCACAGATTTCAGTATTAACTGACATTTCTCTGAACATAGTACTAATCTATGGATATAAACATGAGTATTGAGAAGGCATTTTAACAACATGACCACTTAGCAAACAATAGCAGTGGATGCCTCTATAGGGTCTACGAAGCTTCCAAAATACAAACAGATTCTTGACCAGGTATCCATTCCCTCCTGTGAAACAAGCCTCAAGTTCAATGGGAAAGCTGTGGGTTGCCCTCTTAACACTCATGCCATTATTGCACCAGAAGGTACAACCTGCATGGCAGGTTGTTGCTGTTGTAGATCTTAAGATTTGAATTGGATAAGACTGTTAACTTTTCTATCCCAACAGTTTGCATAGCCTGAAAGCTAGCCAGCGGGGAGAAAGCTTCCAACTCAGTCCCAGATTAACTTTTCCATTCCTTTGTGCCCTGCAGCCAAAGTGTGTGATGTCTTCAGCAATGGAGTCTTACCATTAGTTCTGGTGGGAAACCAAGAGTAAAAAACCCATAAGGTGCTATTTAATGCCTACAACTAGAATTTTCATTTAATAGCCTAAAACTTCTGGGGGCAGCATTGTACACTATGCAGGGTGCTTCTTTCAAGTTCTTTTTACTTAAAAAAAAAATCATGTCTTAATTACTTTACAAAATAGTTGGTTTAAGGTGTCTTTCCCTTCTCATGGGCCCTTTCTAGCTCCCTGGCCTCCAAATACACTCCAAAATAAACTCACAAATTTAAAAATTTAAAACTGGGATTCACATATGAGAAATAACATACAGTCTTTGTCTTTCTGGGCCTGGGCACCTCACTCAGCATAGTTTCCACTCCCACCCTTTTTCCTGAAAAGTTCATAATTTCATTTTTCTTGACAGCTAAGTCAAATCGCATTGCACATAACATGCCACATTTTCATTACCCATCCACCCATTGGTGAACATCTAGGCTGATTCCATATCCTCACAATTATGAATAAAGCAGTGTCTTAGTTAGAGTTTCTATTGCAATGAAGAGATGCCGTGACCAAGGCAACTCTTATAAAAGCAAACATTTAACTGGTACACAGTTTTAGAGGTTTAATTCATCATCATTATAACAGGAAGCATGGCAGCATGCAGGCAGACATGGTGCTGGAAAAGGAGCTGAGAGTTCTACACCTTCATCCAAAGGCACCCAGGAGAAACTGTCTTCTAGACAGCTAGGAGAAGGGTCTCCAAGCTCATCCTGACAGTGACACAATTCCTCCAACAAGGCCACACATACTCCAACAAGGGCATGCCTTCTCATAGTGTCACTCACTGGACCAAACATATTCAAACCACCATAAGCAGCAAAGGGTATGGATGTGCAGATCCCTCTGTCCTGAACTAAAGAGTCCCAGAAGTGATAGAGCAGCTTTTAAAGAAATTTTCATATTAATTTCCGCAAGGGCTGTCGCAGATTACCTTTCCACCAGCAGAGGCTCCTGTTGGAAAGTGGTGGAAAGGCTCCTGTCTCCAGGCTTCCCTGTTAGCACTTATCACCATTTGTTTTCCTGATACTATCCATCCTGACCAGGGTAACATCAAATCTCAAAGTAGCTTCTCCTGCATTTCTCAGTAGTTAAGGATGCTGCACACATTTTTGAAGTATGTATTAGTCATTTGTGCTTCTTTTTTTTAAAAGTTCAATTCAGTTCCATAGACTCTCTCTTAAGCAGGCTGTGTTTGCTTTGTGTTCAGGTTTTTAGCACTCTGTATATTCTGTGTTTGTATATCTTAATCCTCTACCAGATGTAGCTGGCAAAGATTTTCTCCCATTCTGTAGGCTTCTTCTTCTTTTTTTTTAAACTACATTAACAGTTTATTTTGAAGCACAAGAACTTAGTAGTTTCATGATTTCCCACTTGTCAATTACTTGGGTCCTATTCAGAAACCTTTACCCACATCTGTATCTTGAGGCATACTCTCTGCTCTATTCTCTAGAAGTTTCAGAGTTTCTGGTTTAAAACGGAAGTCTTTGATCCACTTGGAATTGATTTTTTTTTTAAAGGTAAGAGATAGGACTCTAGTTTTGGTCTTTCTACACGTAGATATCCAGTTTTCACGACAACAGTTGCAGAAATTGCTGTCTTTTCTACAGTGTGTATCTTTTTTTTTCTTCTTTGAAAAAAAGAAAAGTCAGGTGGCTATGGCATGAACTGGCTCTTCTATTATTCAACATACACTCTTTGAAAAGCAAATTTTAAGTGGGAAAAGATTAATGAATACATGCTCTACTTTACTAGCCACTAGGCAAATTCAGGTCAAAAGCACTTGCAGTATCCCCTCTTCCCACTGCAAATGATTTATCAAAGGATAAAAATTGAAAAGATGCTGGCAAGGCAGCTGGGGACAGGATCCTTCTGGTTTTCATCTGAACCTGGGAGCTTACCCTGTGCCACAGCCATCCACACCCCAATCCTGCCCAGAGAAAACTTGACACCCAGAAGAGTTGACACATCCAAGCTCACAGGTGAGACCACCAGTACTGCCCCAATACCTGGCCCAAGTGTGAGCTGCCCAGGCTCCAGTGGACCCAGGAATGATAGCACAGCTTGGGACAGGATCCTTCCAGTTTCCCTCTGTGCCCAGGAGCTGGCAAGAATGTTGAAAAAGAAAATCTTTAGATACTGTTAATGAAACTGAAAATTAATATAGCCAATATAGAGAATGGTATATAGGTTCCTTAAGAAATGAAAAGATGGAGCTGGAGAAATGGTTTGGTGGTTAAGAATACTACCTGCTCTTCCAGAGGACCAGGTTCCAACCCCAGCACCCACATAGGGGGTGACTCACAACCATCCTGTTTTAAGAGATCCAACACCACCCTGACCCCCATGTGCACCAGGTACACATGTGGTTCACAGACATATATGTAGATAAAACATCTTTACACATTAAAAAAAAACAAAAATTTTAAATAAAAAAATAAAAAGCAGAACTGGAATTGTTCAATGATCCAGCAATCCTACTTCTAGGTATTCCCGAGAACCCAACAGCATGGGTCCTACCAACTTATTTCTCTTGCTGCACTATTGTCAGTGTTAAGATAAACAAACATCTAGATGCCAATCAACCAACAAATTGACAAGGAAAACATGAACTAAATAGAAATACAAAGTAGAATATTCCTTAGCTATAGAAAAGAAGGATATTCTACCACTTAAAAAATAGATGGAACTAGAAGACATTGTTCCAAATGAAATTAATTAGATGAAGAAAGGCAAATCTAATGTTTTCTTGTGTAAATGTCCTTTTAAAAAACTAATCACAGTTCCCAATAGTAATTGCTACATGCTGGAAAAGATGGGAAAAAGAGATTAGTGGGACATTAAAGACTAGATAGCAAGCACAGCTGTATGGAAACCAGAAGCTCAGTGTGCTGCAGAATAGCAGGAGGAACTGTTCTGACTTGACCAGCACACATCACATATGTTTACTGAACTATCATACTGCACCTTAAAATATGTATAGTTATTTCATGTTAAATATTACTAAATATTTAAGAAGACAGAAACCTTAGCTGTTCTGACTTGCTCATTACATGCTATATGAATATATTATTATCACAGTATACTCCACAAGTTTGTATAATTCAGATATTTTTTTAAATTCAAAAGGAAGATATGTGCAAACAGAATATTGTATGTAGAGGTTATTTATAATAACTAGACCAGTCTGGTCCACAGAGTGAGTTCCAGGAAAGCCAGGGCTGCATAGAGAAACCTTGTCTATAAATAAATAAATAAATAAATAAATAAATAAATAAATAAATTGAATGTAAAGAAGTTCATAACTTTTGTATCAGAATAAAAATGTTAACTTAGAACCCTAGGGAAGCACTGGAAAATTTATAATTAGCCATGTGTCTTAATTTTTTTTGTTGGGCTAAGAACAAAAATATTTGATAATAATTTATATTTAAGTATATTAAAGTATATGAGTGATGGCATAAAATGTCATTTAAGTTTATAAATTAATTTAAAACCAAAGTAAAGGAGAATAAAAGTCTAAGCACATGATAGCAGCAATGAGGAAAACTAAATGAAGAATGAGTCTCAAAAGCACCTACATGTCAAACTTGCCTTCAAAGAATCCTTAATAAAGTGCATGGTATCCTAAGGACCCTCTTCCACCAGGAAAGTGGTTGAAGGTCTCATTTCTACTACAATGTAACCTGAGCTGTGTTCTCCAGACTAACCACAGAACAATCTAACAAACATAGTAATGCCACTCAAAAGACAAAGTTCTTCAAATGAGATACTTTTTAACCTAGCTGTGTACCGGTTACAAGAAACACACCATAATAATAAAGATACAAAGTAACTAAAAGTAAAAGACAGAAAAGGGTTTACCATGGATGTACATACCTGCAAAAGGCAGCATATCTAAATCAATACCAGGTAAAGCAGACTCTAAGGACAGAAGTGTGATTGAAGAAAGAGAGGCAAGGAGAGGAAAATGGAGAGATGGTTCCAACATTATGTTAGGAGCACTTCTGTGTAATCATGGGGACAGAGTTCAGATCCCAGCCCCACATAACAAGGTAGATGTCAAGCACACAACTGTAATCACAAGTTCTGATATCAGCAGAGACAGGAGAGTTGCTGGGGCTTGCTGGCTTCCAGACTAGCAGAGAAAATGTAAACCCTGGGTTCAGAGAGATATCCTGCCTCAAAAGAGTGATAGATAGAGGATGACAGCCAACCCTGTCTTTTGGCCTCCTCACAAGTGCATAGGCATGCACACCCACACACATTTGCACACACTCACACAGACTCATACTCGCACCTGAACAGTTCAACTTGAAATCTGTTCCATGCATGGGCACCAGACCAGGACACTATTACTGATGCCATGCTGTGCTTGCAGACAAGCCTAGCATGCCTGGCCTCTGATAGGCTCTACCAGTAGCTGACTGAGACAAATGCAGATACTCACAGCCAAGCACTGGAGTGAGGTCAAGGAACCATATGGAACAATTGGGGGAAGGATTGAAGGAACTGAACGGGATGACAGCCCCATCAGAAGACCAACAGTGGCAACTGTCCTGGATTCCTGGGAGCTCCCAGAGACTCCTAGAGCCATCAACCAAAGAGCGTACAGAGGCTGGTCCATGCCCCCGACCCCCTGCACATATGTAGCATAGGGCTGCCTTGTCTGGCTCTGGGAGAGAATGTGCCTGATCCTGCAGAGACTTGATGCTGCAGGGAAGGGGAATGCCGGGGAGGGGGGTTCACCTCTCAGAGGTGAAGGGGAGGGAGAATGGGGGAAAGAACTCTGAACTCTGCAATGGAGGATGGGGGGGTACAGAGGGCAAACATTTGAGATGTAAATAAATAAAATAAGTAATAAGTGATTCGAGGTAGAAAGAAAAAAGGAAGAAAGAAAGGAAGGAAGGAAGGAAGGGAGGGAGGGAGGGAGGGAGGGAGGGAGGGAGGGAGGGAAGGAGAGGGAGGGAGGGAGGGATGGAGGGACAGAGGGAGGGAGGGACGGAGGGACGGAGGAAGAAAAGAAGGAAGGAAGAGAATTAGAAATAATAAAGATTCAACCCACCAGAGAGAATGTGCAATTGTGCCAAATAGTGAAAACTCAGAGCACATGAAGCAAATGTCAGTCATGGCCACATGACAATTTTTTTCAGTACATTTTAAAAACATG
This sequence comes from Hylomyscus alleni, assembly GCA_019843855.1. Classification (NCBI taxonomy): domain Eukaryota; kingdom Metazoa; phylum Chordata; class Mammalia; order Rodentia; family Muridae; genus Hylomyscus; species Hylomyscus alleni. Next base: position 12,409 of record JADRCC010576582.1, read on the forward strand.
TGTGAACAAAATCAGAAGAGTTTATAGCAATACAATATGACTGAGCGAGTAAATAGAAGAAGCCATGCATTTATTCGTGTATTTAGTATGGGGAGAAATAAGAAATGAACTCAGGACCTTGCACGTGCTAACCATACACTACACTGAGCTGCAGTCACAGCCTCTAAATAATTTCTTTTTACCCATCTCAGCTTTCTGAATTTATTTTGCCCTTGGCAAGTTTCTTTGTTTTATTTCTGGCCTAGCAAATTTTAAAGTTATGCATGCTATGTTTGGTTGTATTTTAACAACACAGGCTTGCAAAGGATCTAGTTCACCACCAGAAGAGTAAGCCCCTCATAGTGGTTACTGTTAAATTTTCCACGCTGGTTGTCGCTCCTGGACTGATGTGTGTTTTCCACTATGCAGTAAGTACAATTAGAGTGGTGGAATCAGGTCAGTTTTTGTTCAGAAATATATGTCTTGAGCCCAAGATCAACACCAGTTGATACTGAAAATGGGATCTCTACCTTGAAGGAGGTTATCATAAGAAGTTGCTAGATAGAAGTACGAAAATAAAGAGTCCTAAGCAATGCAAAGAAGACATGTGAGTTACAACAGTCCATAAAGGGAGGAGGATGTAAATAGACTCCGCTTTCAGGAACTCCGCTCAGTGCTAAAGATGCTCAATTCTCTCAGGGAAAGCCCCAGCACAGGCTACTGCTGCATCCTCGGTCCTCCCAGGATGGGATCTCAATATTTCATGGCTGCTAACATCAAACCCGAGTGCCTACAGAATGGTCAGGGATTGGCTATGTCTTGCCAAAACCACCAACACCCGGGAGTGTATCTTTCTTAAGAACACTGAATCCCATAGAGGGAGGTTTTTCACAAGTTCAAAAGGACCTTTTGACATTTGAAGACACCATAGTCCAAGAAAATTAGACTGCCTCATTTCAGCATTTATAAACACAGGTTTGAGGATAAGCCTGGATTTAGAAATTCAGTCCCCATATCCTGTGATCCTGTGTGCTTTTGGGTAAGTTGTTCCACCTTTCTTAGCTCTATGCTCCTCTAAAAAAAAATAAAAATAAAAATAAAAAGAGTCCTAACTGCTCACTGGCTCATGAGTAGTCAATGAGATGTCATGGGCCATGTGTCTAGAAGAGACTCTGTCTCATTTGGCTCTTAGGACATAGAGGGCCATGCTTAACATCTAGGTGGTGTCAAATAAATGAACAATTACATGTTGCAGAGATCCAGGGTCATGTTTTCTGAGCCTTGATCCTCACTACCCTTCCCCCTTGTAAGAGGTTCCCTTAAACTTCTTTGGGGGTTCTATTTTTAGTATTTTCCCATTGTAAATACCAAAGGTACAGAAAGTGTGATCTTTACACAATGTCTCAATGTGAGATCTGTGCAGTGAATATACCCCCACTGCCCAGGTCCTAGATGGGAAGATTTTAACAATTTTCTAATTCTTCTTCATAAATCCCTCCTGGAAATGGGCCAATGCATTACACAGATTTAAATTGTCATTAGAGGAGGGAAGAAAGTTACAGTGCACAGGATTGTTGCCATCATTTGCCAGGTCAGGGAGGTAGCTGTTACTAAAGGAAAAGATTAATACTAGAAAAATATTACTAGTCCGTACACTAGTAATATTGTTTGGCCACCTACTCATTGTTTAGATGAGTAGGTGGCCAAACAATATTACTAGTGTACGGATGGAAACATTTACAGTCAAAACCAAACATTCCATATAAAATGTGAAGCCATTACAATCATATGAAGGAGAAGTTCACAGGACCCACAACACAGAATGGGGAGTCAGGATACAGGATCCTAAGCCTCAGGGACTGGACTGTCATACTCTGTCACTGTCCTCTCCACAGCATAATTACTTCTACACAGCAGTTGTTGAGATGGAAATAGTTTCTCCAAGCACCAGAGAAATCACCCTTCCGGAATCCTCCATTGTCACACAATACCACAAAACAGACAGCTGCATTTTCATTTACATGGAATGGGCCAGGGGAAAAAAGTGTCAGGAGTCACCTCTGATATATCACAAGATAAAAACTGAGGGATCCCGTGACAGGGGGAGAGAGATCATGTGTGTCATGATTACAGAAAGCAATGGGCATCACCAGCCATCTCTCTATAGAACAAAAGAGTGCTAACAGTCAGGTCCTTCTGATGTGAGAGACCCATAAAGGCAGCATAGGAAAATGGAGAAGTCAGTCCCTAATGTCAGCTGTGGACTGAGGGGCCAGCAGGCACCTGTGTGAGGCAGTATCCTTTTTGAAGAATGCTTTTTAGTTCACTTTTTTATTGTATTATATTATTATATTAATTTAAAAACACAAAATATAAACAAAACAAAAACACAACTCCAAGCAAATAGGAGAGTTTATTCTGAAGCTAAAATGGGAGTGGCCACTTGGCATTTAGGTCTCCTCTCAATAGTGTGGTCCAATACAGAAACAGTGTAATGGAGATTTGTCTGGTAACAGAACAAAGAAAGTTGTAAATCTAGGCATTTTAAAAATACATTGATGGAAATATCAGGTGAATTACCCCCACAAGATGGGAGAAACCTCAACTATAGGCTCCAGATGTTGTCTGCTAGCACTCTTAGCCCTCCCAAAGGTGGAGGAGAGGGTTTTGTTAATACATTCCAAAGGACTATTTATTTGGATGTTGAGCCTGACACAGAGGTGGGCAAAGAACTAAAGATAGCATAGAGAGGCTACAATTAGGCTCTTCACCTTGCAGCATTGCAAAGGTTCAAACTCTCTGCAGTCTGGGGAGTTTTAATAAGCCTTTGTATAAACAGTTTCTTTTCAAGAATTCTAGTTCATGTTTGGTTGATTGACTGATTGATTGATTGATTGATAGATGATTGATTGATTGATTGATGATTGACTTAGTTGGGTACAGCCATGGAACAGACCATGTAGAGGTTAGAGGACAATCTGTAGGAATTGTTTCCCTCCATCCACTATGTAAGTCTCAGGGACTTAACTCTCATATTCTGTATTGCTAGAAAGTTCCTTTGCCCACTGAACAATTTTGCCAGCATAAGAGGCAGTATTATAAAAGGACAAAGCTAAGTAACTGTATTAACATGATCAAAACAATGTCTACTATCAATGTAGCACATTTACCTACACAAGCTCAACTTATCCCAACACCTCTGAAAGAATCTTGCAAGTTCTTTTCAAAGTGCCCTCAGTCCTCTGGTTCAGTCTCCTGCTCCTCAACACTGCAAACATACATGTGTATGCACATGCATTTATTCCCACGCTGGGTCCTCTAGTAGTACTATGCCCAATTTCCAGAGGAACCGCCAAACTGGTTTCCAGAGTGGTTGTACCAGCTTGCAATCCCACCAGCAATGAAGTAGTGTTCCTCTTTCTCCACATCCTCGCCAGCATCTGCTGTCACCTGAGTTTTTTTATCCTAGCCATTCTGACTGGTGTGAAGTGGAATCTCAGGGTTGTTTTGATTTGCATTTCCCTGATGACTAAGGATGTTGAACATTTCTTTAGGTGCTTCTCAGCCATTTGGTATTCGTCGGTTGAGAATTCTTTATTTAGCTCTGTACCCCATTTTTAATAGGGTTCTTTGGTTCTCTGGAGCCTAACTTCTTGAGTTCTTTGTATATATTGGATATTAGCCCTCTATCAGATATAGGATTGGTAAAGATCTTTTCTCAATTTGTTGGTTGCCATTTTGTCCTATTGACAGTGTCTTTTGTCTTACAGAAGCTTTGCAATTTTATGAGGTCCCATTTGTCAATTCTTGATCTTAGAGCATAAGCTATTGGTGTTCTCTTTAGGAAATTTTCCCCTGTGCCCATGTGCTTGAGGCTCTTCCCCACTTTCTTTTCTTTCTTTCTTTCTTTCTTTTGTTTTTAAGTTGTATTGCACTATAATGAGAAAAGTTACATGATTTCAATTTATCTGAATTTGTTAACATTTAAAAATATATTTTAAGTAAATAGAATTAAATCACATTCTTGTTTTCCTTTTGTACCCCAACTCCTTCCAGAGACCCCCCTTCAATACCTACAATATCTTTTTTTGTCATATACTTTAAAATTTATAAAATATTATAACAATAAAAATGAGTATTATAAAAGTTGTTTGATATAAAAAACAATCAATTTAATAGTCTTATGTAGATGCTTGTCTATGGCAATACTGAAAATATATAGGCTTTTCTCAATATAAATTTTAAATAACTCCAAACGTATTAACTGTATATTTTAAAATAATATATCACTATTAACATTTTCTTAAATGAACATAAATATATAAGGTATTTTTGTTTGTTTGTTTGTTTTATATTTAGTAGAGCTTAAAATCTTGGCTCTTACTGTGGTAACTTGATACAAGGGTTACAAATGTCAAGCAAAGCATTCAGTCTTACTCTTTGTTGTTCTCTTACAAACATCCTCCCAATTTAATTGTCTATATTTCTTTTGAGCATATAAATACTTTTAAAATATGTAAGTTGTTCTGAAAACCATAGTATAATGTAAAAACATGAAATAAACAGTACTACTAATAGAGAGGCTGAAATAGGAGAAGCAAGATCTCAAGACCGTTATGTTGTCCACAGCCAAGACATTGTCACAAACAAACAAGCTGAAAGTGTATATGGATTGTATGATATTGGACCTATTTATGCAATTACCAAAATAGAGAGACCATTGGATGACAGTCAATAAATTTCTAATTCCTCATATTTTTGGATTTCAATTGAATAGGATATGTTGGTAATGTTAATTTTCACATTAAGATATTAAGAAAAAGTAATTGTTACTTCCTGTTGTTTTTATTGTAAGAGGTGGAATTAGGTTTGTGTGGATTTGTTGAAATATTACTTTCTAGCTTCTTCTAGGGTATAGTTTTACTCCTTATGTTGATGTTTTCCATCTATTATCCTTTGTAGGACTGGATTTGTGGAAAGATATTGTGTAAATTTGTCATGGAATATCTTGTTTTCTCCATCTATGGTAATTGAGAGTTTTGTTTGGTATAGTAGCTTGGGCTGGCATTTGTGTTCTCTTAGGGTCTGCCTGACATCTGCCCAGGATCTTCTAGCTTTCATAGTCTCTGGTGAGAAGTCTGGTGTAATTCTGATAGGCCTGCCTTTATATGATACTTGACCTTTTTCCCTTACTGCTTTTAAAACTCTTTCTTTGTTTAGTACATTTGGTGTTTTGATTATTATGTGATGGGAGGAATTTCTTCTCTGGTCCAGTCTATTTGGAGTTCTATAGGCTTCTTGTATGTTCATGGGCATCTCTTTCTTTAGGTTAGGGAAGCTTTCTTCTATAATTTTGTTGAAGATATTTACTGGCCCTTTAAGGTGGGAGTCTTCACTCTCTTCTATACCTATTATCCTTAGGTTTGGTCTTCCCATTGCATCCTGGATTTCCTGGATGTTTTGGGTTAGGAGCTTTTTGTTTGTTGCATTTTCTTTGACTGTTGTGTCAATGTTTTCTATGGTGTCTTCTACCCCTGAGAGTCTTTCTTCTATCTCTTGCATTCTGTTAGTGAAAGACCCCCGTAGGGAGACTCCCACTCAAGTCTCGGGAGCACGTGTACCCAAGGAAACACAAGAGACCGTCTTGATGCAAACACACGAGGCAGTTTAATATCGGAACTCCAGGCTGACAAGTATCTCATGCAGGAGACAGAGGTGTTGACCCAGAGGTTCAAGGGTTAGGAGTTTATATAGGAAAAAGGTCTGCGGGAACAAAGGAATTGGAGTGGCTATACATGATTGGTCATTACAAATATCAGCTAGCTAGTGTACATGCAGATCAGAGTGGAAAATTCCTAAGAGGGGGTGCTATTCGGGAGTTTCTGGCTGACCTTAAACTATATCTAAGAAGACCAGATGGCCCATAACTCAATGTCCGCCCAAGCACGTCCTTGCATATCTAGGCCCCCTGACATGTCCTTGTATTTTTATTCTATCTTTATGATTTATGTCTTCCTGACCTGTCAGTCCTTGGGATGTCTAACAGCTTGCTTGCTTCTATTCAGGCTTGTTTGGACATTCACAGACTTGGTACAGGCTTAGCCCACTGTGTTTTTCTCCAGCCTGTGATTATTTATAAGCGTTGAACTTAATTTCTCCTTTCATTAATGATGCTTGCATCTACGACTCCTGATTTCTTTCCTAGGTTTTCTATCTCCAGGGTTGTCTCTCTTTCTGATTTCTTTATTGTTTCTATTTCAATTTTTAGATTCTGGATAGTTTTGCTCATTTCTTTCACCTCTTTGATTGTGTTTTCCTGTAGTTCTTTAAGGGATTTTTGTGTTTCCTCTTGAAGGGCTGTTTACCTGTGTTCTCCTGTATTTCTTTGAGGGTGCTATTTATGTCTTTCTTAAAGTCCTGTATCATCATCATGAGAAGTGATTTTATATCTGAATCTGGCTTTTCTGGTTTGATGATGTGTCCAGAACTTGCAATGGTGGAAGAATTGGGTTCTGATGATGCCAAGTAACCTTGGTTTCTGTTACTTATATTCTTATGCTTGCCCCGCATCATCTGGTTATCTCTAGTGCTACCTGCCCTGGCTAAATCTGACTGGAGCCTGTCCTTCCTGTGATCCTGATTGTGTCAGAACTCCTCAGAGTCAAGCTATCTCTGTGATCCTGTGATTCTGGGATCCCATGTCCCTGGGCTTGTTAGAGCACCTGAGAGTGGAGCTTCCTCTGGGTGTTTTGGGAATGACTACAAAGTTTGTGCCCAAGGTCTGCTCAGGGCACTGGCTGGCCCAGACAGACTGGAAGCAACACAAGTCACTGGGCTGGCAGAGTTCCTGTGTGCCTGGGTCCTGCAGGTCCCAGTTACTCCTGGTGTTGAGACAGATGTTGTGTCCTCCTCACCTCTGACCCTAGGTATGTTAGAGTGCCTGGGAATGGACCCCCATTTCTTTTCCAGTAGTTTCAGTGTATCTGGTTTCATGTGGATGTCCTTGATATACTTGGACTTGAGCTTTGTACAAGGAGATAGGAATGGATTGATTTGTATTCTTCTACATGCTAACCTCCAGTTGAGCCAGCACCATTTGTTAAAAATGCTGTCTTTTTTCCACTGGATTGTTTTAGCTTCTTTATCAAAGATCAAGTGACCATAGGTATGTGGGTTCATTTCTGGGTCTTCAATTCTATTCCATTGATCCACCTGCCTGTCAATGCACCAATACCAGTTTTTATCACAATTGCTCTGTTGTACAGCTTAAGGTCCGGGATGGTGATTCCACCAGAGGTTCTTTCATTGTTAAGAACAGTTTTCGCTGTCCTAGGTTGTTATTCCTGATGATTTTTCAAATTGCTCTTTCTAAGTCTGTGAAGAATTGAGTTAGAATTTTGATGGGGATTGCATTGAATCTGTAGATTGCTTTCAGCAAGAAGGCCATTTTTACTATATTAATCCTGCTAATCCATGAGCATGGGAGGTGGTGGAACGGATTCTTAACAAAACCGTTGTTAAACATACAAAATATATACTTCATGGTTCTTCCTCTTTCCACTTCCCCTAACACAGAGCCATAGCCTGGGGCAAAGTCTCCCCACACTGATGCACAAACACCATAAAACAACACCCATACTTGTTCCAAGGCACAAGGCATACACAACAAATTTCAGAAGGACCCAAAGAAGATCTCGCAGTTACTTACAGAAGGTCAACCATACTATCATGTGCCTGGTGCCACCTTATTCCAGTCTCCTGCAGCATCAGTCTC
>JADRCC010576583.1:0-21108 GCA_019843855.1 Hylomyscus alleni
CCTGCCTCTCAAAGGCATATTTGTTAAGCAGGTTAGTGGTAAAATCTCCCTGTGTTTCTCAACCTTCATAATGCTGCGACCCTTTAATACAGTTCCTAATGCTGTAGTGACCCCCAACCATAAGATTATTTGATTATTTTCATCGCTACTTCATAACTGTAATTTTGCTACTGTTAGGAATTATAATGTAAGTATCTGTGTTTTCTGATGATTTTAGACAACCCTGGACCCCCTGGTTGAGAGCCACCATTCTAAGGGCTTCTCTTTCATGGTGAGGGGCTGTAGGTCAGGCTACAGTTAGAACCTCTCATACTGCTAAGCCTGGAGGGAGGGCCCCTCTGATGAACCTCTTCAACATTTCTTTCCCCAATAGACCAGAACCACTCTAAAGAGACACACGATATTACGTTTCTTAGAAATTTCCCGAAATACATATTTATCAGGGAAGCCTGAATAAGCTAAGAAGGGCTCAAGCCTATTTATTTATGTATTCAGCCATCTCCGGGGTACGGGCTGTGCCAGCATTAACAACAGGAGACAGTAATTAGGTTGCACTTGGTCTGATCCTCTGCTCCTGGGATGGGATTAGAAACTGGCTGCCAGAACCTCGAAGTCTCCACACTCGTGATGCCTTTCTTTCAAGTTTATGCCTCTGGGATTCGAGTGTCTCAAATTTGGTTTCATATTGGAGTCACCTGGGAAGCTTTAAAAAAAAAAAAATAACACTGATGGCTTTATCCTGCCCGTGGAGATGTTGACCTAGTTTGTTTGAGAGCAGCCCCAGCATGGGAACATTGCCCAGCTCCCCAGATGATCAGCAAGGTTTGAGGACTGGATCATGTTGTCCACGCACCTGGTTGATATTGAGCCACCCTTGCCTGTCTTCTATTCTCCCTCCCCGATTTTGTCAAAGCCGAGCTGTGAAAGAAGGACAGATCATCAAGGCTGGGCCTCTAACCTCATGGTCTGCTTTCATAGAGCAGCCATCTGGCTAGCCATGGGGCTTTAAACTTAGAGGAACATGTACTTGTATTTAAGTTCCCTTGAAGCTGTCTGGAAATTCTGAATCACTGTGGAGCCTTACATTTTTATTTTGTCCAATGAATTCTATAGCTGCATCCGAATAGAGATTCACTCCTGTCTGAACAACTGACTTTTGTGCAGCCTTGGGCGAATCTTGCTTTGTCTCTCTGGCTCTGTGGGGCTTGGGGCATGACTTAGCTGTTAAGAGAGTTTACTGCTCTAGAGGGGACTGGAATTCAGACCACTTCATATCCCAGCACCCACACTGGGTAGTTCACAAAATGCCTGTAACACCACCTCAGAAGGACCCTAAGCCTGCTTCTAGATTACATGAGCACTAACATTCACAGCCCCTTAAAAATAAAACTTAAGCCGAGCGATGGTGGTGCACACCTTTAATCCCAGCACTTGGGAGGCAGAGGCAGGCGATTTCTGAGTTCGAGGCCAGCCTGGTCTACAGAGTGAGTTCCAGGACAGCTGGGGCTACAGAGAAACCCTGTCTTAAAAAAAAAAAAAAAAAAAAAAAAAAAAAAAAAAAAAAAAAAAAACCAAAAAAATCTTAGACAAATAAGTATAGAACATTTATTAAAAAGTAAAGTCAATCAGCAGCAGAATTTTACAGAGCCAGCTCTGTCTGCACACAGACCAGGCCATTTAGAAACAGCAGAGCTACCATCAATCAAACAGTAATAACTGAAGACAACTGGCTAGCTCAGAGTTCCATGTTGTTTGAATTTTGCAGGGTTCGTCTGCCCACCCCACAGCCCCCATCAATAACCACAAACAGGTGTTTGTCCTTAGAACTGCACCTGCCCTGACCTGGGGCACAGATTACTACAGGCAAACATTCCCAGTTTCCATCACCAAAGAATGGAAGACCATTATTTCTTTCCCATTGTGTCTCCCAGCAGTCAACTCTTCCTGTCTTCTAAGCAGAGCCCTGGCTTTGCCAGCTCAGGGCTCTGGCCTTTATAGAGTAGAGAATTGGATGCTGGTGGGAAGCTGGGGGCATGGGAAGGATGGGCTGGAGGTTTGCACTGAAATAGAAAAGAAAGAAAAGCATTCAGTGGATGAAAGGGAAAGAATGGAAGGGAGAGAGGAAAGATATTGGAGGAATAGCTACCAGATGCATGCATATGGAGGGTGGTAGGTAGAGAGGGAGGAGTTTATAAGGTATTCACTCTGTGTAGAGAATGAGCCCTTGCTTCCCCTGCACACACACTTCATGGCTTTCTCAGGAAGCTGCACATAGGTTGCTGTTGCTTTTAGCTATATTCTTCCGTCAAGCTATGTTTCCTGTGCATATAGCGCTCCCGGTTATATATCAAAGATTCCACTAAACCCGGACTGACAGTGCAAGGAGCTGGGAAGCCCTTTGCTGTCTGGTGCAGGCATTCAGTTTCATAGACTCCCGAACTCTCAAGCCGGAAGATATCTTATCAATGGGGATCTTAGGAGCTGGGGAAATAGCTCAGTAGTAGAGTGTTTTGTCCGCCCTCTGCTTCTAAAGCCTTCTGAAAGGGAAGGCACCGAGAACAGGTAAGGCTCGGTCCATCAGAATGTAGACTCTCTCTTCTACACTTTCATCTCTATTAGTGGTATAAATTGTTATAACCCCATTGACTTCACTGCATAGAATCCTGCCACAATTTGAAATCCTTATTCCTTTGAACCAGTAGGCTCACTTCTAGAAAAGCTGTGCCATCAACGCTCATATACAGACACATGTCCAGGTTTGTTTATATGGAAGCATAGCTTGCAATAGTGAATACTTAACTAAAGCAAGTTAAATATAGGTCCACACAGGATAGCCCACAAACCATTAAATTATAGTAGATCTATACTGCAGGATAATATATGTAGTTATACTAAAAGGAAAAGCTTTTTCTCTATTGTAATCCATTTTCTATTGCTATAATAAAATGCCTGAGATAAAGTCATTTGTAAAGAAAATAGGTTTATTCGGCTCAAGGTGTTGAAGACTATCTGCACCTGCTCACCATCTGGTGAAGGTGTTACTGCTACATCAGAGCATGGCCAAGGGTACCACCTGGTAAGATGGATAGGCTGGTAGCCCAGATGTCACTTCCTCTGTGTAGAAGGCTGCTAAAGCTGTCATGGGAGCCATTTTCACAAGTTCATCTAAGCCTAAAAACTCTGTAAAGTTCCACTTCCAAGTACACTAGTGTGTGATTTGGGAATCAGGATCTAACAGTGAACTTTTGGATGATGAATTCAGGCGACTTCTAAGACATAGCAGGGGGAGAGCGACTGCAGGGAATACCTTAGCATTCAGCTTGTGTGTGTGCAGACTGCCAATAGCAGCAATGGCAAAACTTCAGAGCCATCCATGTGTGGAAAGTAACGATGAAAAATATACAAGAAGAAAAAAAAACAGTACATATCACACTGCTAACAATTAGTCATTAGAGATCCACAGACTGAAGTCAGGAAACGCTGCTTCACCAGGATAGCTACCAGTTTTTCTGTTTTGCTTTGGTAACCAGTTTTGGTAAGGTTATGGAGGAATAAGATCGTTTATTTCCTGCTGGTGGGAATGAAAAATGCTGCAAGCACTTTAGAAAACAGGATAGTCATTCCTTGGGAAGAAAAACAGAATCACAATGACTTGCAGCAATTCTGCTCAGAGATACGCAAGTACATAAAGTAATGAAGTCATACACCTGAACTGTTGACACAGTGACAATATTGAAAATCGGCAGAAAGGCAAAGCAACCGGAGTGTTGGTGAAGCTAGATGTGGCATCTCCCTATGTAGTGGAATAGTATTCGCACTTCAAAACGAATTAAGTGCTGAGCCAAACTACAACATGAACGAACTTAGAAAAGTCTACAGTAAGTCAGTCAGCCCAGCCATTGAGTAACACACAGTAACAATTCTATTTCTGAGAAATACCAGACTAGAAAAGTTTACAGAAGGCAGAAATTAGATTTGGGTTGCTCAGGACACAAGGAAAAGGTAGACTAGAAACTGATGCCTAGGGTGGTGGTTCTTGTCTCCGAAACAATGAAACTGTTTTAAATGCTAGTCTGCATTGATGGCTCTTCAGATCAGCACACATTCCAAAACACTGAACTCCGCACTTCAAATGAGTACACTGTGCGACATCATCATTTCTTAATGAACATGCTATGTGGCCCGGGATGGCCTTGAATTGTTATCCTCCTGCCTCAGCATCTCCAGTGCTAGATTACAGCCATGCCTCATCTTCAACCAGCTGGCAGGAGTGGGTGGTACTGCATTAGGAAAGTGAAGTGAGATGCCTGTCTGGTGCTGGTGATCTTTGTCAGGTAGAAAAACACAGTGACTCAGTCTTTCGAAAGAGGAGGTCCAGCCAGCTGTCTAATCCTTTGTCAAAGCCAGTTCCATTCCACACCTCTTCCACTTTTGGGGACAGTGGCTTTCCCTCACAGGTGACAGAAGGCCACTGTAACACACACACACACACACACACACACACACACACACACACAAGGAGAACTGGCAGCCTTCTCCTTCTTTCTCAGGAGATTGTCCTGATGGATGGCCATTCTTATGATCCATCAATTATTCCAAGTTCTTGGAAGGCCAAGTTCCTCTGGCCCACTCATTTCTAAGGATCCCCTGTCCCAGTGAGGACTGCCCAAAGGGAGAGAAATGGAGCTTATCCATTATTGTGGTGACACTGAGACTTGACAAGTCAAAGATGACAGAGTCTGCCTGGGGCAGTAGAGCTCATGCAGAGACCAGGGTAAGCCTCTTTTCCCTTACGGACAGAGGTGGAGACCAGCTCCAATGTTGGCTGACCCAGGGCCCATAGGCTAGAAAGAGTGGGCAGGGCACAGAGAATCTGCAGAGAAGAGCCCCATGCAAGTGACCACAGTCCACCAACAAGAAAGAGCTGCAGCTTGCCTGGCCCCTGCACAGAACTGCAGAGCCTACAGCACACATCACACAGAGCTGAAATTGATTCAAGCTAAGTACAACTATAGCCCAAAGCAGCCTGCTACATTCTCAGAGAATAGTCAGGTCCACCATACCACAAATGCATACCAAGCACAGACTGACAGGTGAACAAAGGCAAAAATAGAGTAGGACTCGCTTAGTTAGGATTTCCATTGCTGTGAACAGACACCATGACCAAGGCAACTCTTACAAAGGACAACATTTAATTGAGGCCGACTTAGTGGTTCAGAGAGTCAGTCCATTATCATCAAGGTCAGGAGCATGGCATCTTCCAGGCAGGCATGATGCAGGAGGAACTGAGAGTTCTACATCTTTATCCAAAGGAACAGGAATACACAGTGTGTCGGTGGAGGGTTTCAAAGCCCACCCCCACAGTGATACACTTCATCCAACAAGGCCACACTTACTTCAACAAAGCCACACATCCTAATAATGCTACTCCATGGGCCAAGCATATTCAAATGACCATAGGCACACAAAATGCACTTGTTCAGAGTGAGTACTGTTCTTGGAGAGGGCCCGAGTTCAGTTCCAACCACCTATGTGGCTCACAATCCTCTTTTAACTCCAGTTTTAGAGGATCTACTGCCCTCTTCTGGGCTTCACGTGCAGCTACACCCATGTGCAATACCCACACATAGACAGACATAAATGCATATAATTTTAAAAATAAAAATAAAAATAAAATTTAAAACAAGAATAATGTACACGCAAGGCCAGTACAGAAAACTAGCAAACAGTCTGAGGTCCTTGCCATCGCATCCACCAGACTGTTGGCACAGATCCATACATCAGAAACCCTCCTTCCAGCCTTGAGTCCCGTGATCTCCTTGGTTCACCCCCCTCCGCCCCTCTTCTTTTCTCTCTCAGTACACAAACACTGGCTCTCCAGTGTCTTGAGACTGTCTGCTCATCTCTTAGCTTTCCTCCCTGGGTGGGGAATAGGGACTGGTTTTTCTATATTTCTGTCTTTGGCTCTTTGCGAGCTCTGCCATGAGGTATAGGGTTAACGTGCAAAGTTTTAAATGAATGAATAAATGAACAAAGCCATCCAAGTGTATGTTTATTAGAGAAAGTGCTCAACCTTCATAACTCTCAAAGAAAAGCAAATTAAAATGAGATGCAATTTTACACCTATTAATTTAGCACAAATTAGGAAACCTAATTATCACACCCAGGGCTAAGACAGTCATGGTTTTACCATGGCATCCATACACAGCTGGTGGCGGTGTGTAAATTGGGTGCATCCCCTTTGGAAAGCAATTTGATAACCCACATCAAGAGTCATTAGGGGCCCATGGCCTCTGGTGCGGTAATCCCACTCTTGGGAATTGATCTAAAAGAAATTCCCATAGGAGGAGGGACATTTTCTGACTGTCATGGATACTTGTTCTTGATCTAATCACTGACACATTCAGTTTTGGAATGGCTGGGCAGGATAGCTATGGAAGAATTAAGGATGAAGGCTGACTGGCTGAATTGTGAACAGCAAGCATGAGATGTGCCTGGCTTGAGGGTAGGGAGTTGTGTGAGAGTCACCTTGAATTCTCAGCTCCCAGCTAGTATGATGAGACTGGGAACACTGCTCAGTGATTAGCACTTACTACCTTTGCAGGGACTCAAGTTTGGTTCCCAGCACCCATATCAGGCAGCTCTCAACCACACGCGGCTACACCTCTAGGGGGACTATCTAATATTTCCTTCTGGCCTCCTTAGGCACCTGCTCACATGGGACACACACTCACATACACATAAATACACATGAAAACAAATCTTTTAATAATGGTTATGATAATCATAGGATTATAATTCCATGTTGCTTAATGACAGACTACTATCTGGTAAATATTATGATGGCCAGGATACCACCACAGTCAGACATCTTTCTATTACAGTCTTATGGCTCATCAAGCATATATTCTGTATCTGATACATCAGAATAGTTGTTATATGTATGTATGTGTATGTATACATATATGCATATATATATATTCTACATATTTTATTTAACTATAATATATACATAATTGCTTACAACACACACTGAAAAAATATTCTGTGGGTATTCAAGGTTCAATGAACATGTAAATGTGTCCTAATATATAATGCTATAAAGACATTATTTTAAACCCACAAAAAAAGGATATATGTGGAAGAAATGGAAAGAAAGTCAGGCAGCTTTCTTTTGCTATGCAGCCATGCTGGGGCTGTTGGGACTCCTGACTATGCTGGATGGATTGAACCACTGTGCTTGGCTGCTTCAGAACAGTGGGTCTGAAGCTCAGAGGCTCAAATGCTGGTCGAGAGCTTCACAGTATGAGGTGGTGGAGACAGACTTAGAATTCAAGTCTATGTGAGATAAAGGGTTTCAGCTCTATGTGAAAAGTTTCATGTCAAGGTCATATGACCAAGGAAGCAACACCTAAAATACTGTCCTACAATGATTTGGGCTTGCAGGCAGCAATGGGTCACTGTGTCCTGAGCTCTAACTCTGCCTCTGATTCCTTCTCTGTAATATTTGGCCTGGCTCTTATCCCCCTCTGGGCCTCAGTCTCCCCCTCTGTATGACAAGACAGTTGGGATAAAGGGGAAGGTTTCAAGGGCCTTTCATCACAATAACATGACCACATCCTTTCCAGAACCAGGCAATCAGAAAAACCCATGTCTTTCTTTGGAAAACATGGGTTCTGGACTCTATTCCTGAGGTCCTCAGGTCTTGGGGAACTGTGGGTTCTGAGGCCCAGAATGGTCTGAGATTCTAAAGTCCTGCATGTCCTAACAGTGTTCCAGCCAACTGTTGATTGTTTTGGAGGAAGACAATGCAGTCTCTGCTTTCCTGGGGCTCTGGCACCAAAAGCTCTGAAGCCTGTACCTCCTTAACAGGGCCTGGGTGGAGTTTGAGAATAGGGTAGCCATGATGAAACTCATCCCTGAGGAGACAGAGGCCAACAGAGGAGGTGCAGCAAGAGTGTAGGGGTGGAGCTTATTGAAACTAGGCCTGTGCCAGGGTGAAGTGAAAGAGATGCTCACACTTAGAGGCCCGAGACACCATGATAGCTGGCTGTGGTAACATGTGTGTGAGGTATGAGAGTGCATGATGGTGGCCTTAGCATGAAGAAGGCAGAGACATGGAAACTGAGAGCTCAAAACCAGGCTGCATCTACAAAAGACCCAAGAGAGACCTGAGGATTGATCCTGAGGGTAGCAAGGTCCTCAGGATTCTTATGTCATAAATGCCCTGAATGTTCTGAAGGGTCTAGGGTCTTGAGTTCTGAATTCCTGGGGTTCTGGGTGTTGCAGATGTCTGAGTATCTGAAAGCTCTGAAGCCCTGAGAATCTCTGATGTCCCAATTGTCCTGAGGCTTCTGAGTTCGTGACAATTCTAAACCTTCTGGAGTCCTAAAGGTTCTGATGTTCTAAGGATTTTAACATCCTGAAGACACAAGTTTCCCTAAGCATTCTGAGTTCCCACAAAGTCTGTGTTCCTTAATAACCGTAAAGTATTGGTAGTCCATGGTGTTCAGTTTGGAGTGTTTTGAGATCTCTAAGGCCTTGAGTTTCTGAGGCCCCAGGGCTTCTGATATCATTTGGATCCTGAGTTCCTGAGAATGCAGGGGTTTTCAGATCCTGAGGGTTCTACAGTGTTGAGGGTTTTGAGGTTCTCTGGGTGATGAATGTTAATCCAACCTAGAAAGTCAGCACTAATATGATCCTAGTAACATTTTTAAATGCCTTATTCAAAATTTGCCATTTTCCACTGCAGACTCACAACATGTTTGTGCTTACTTTCATTTCTTCTAATCTGGCATAATCCATAGTCTCATAGCTTTTGAGGAATTCTGTATAATTGTTTTGAAGATGGTTTTGCCACTGAGTCTTGTCAGGTGTTGCTCATGAGTAGATAGGAATTCCATGAGACTTCACAGAAGAAGAAATGCTGTGTCCTCCTCAGTGTGCCTTATCTATAAGGACATAAAGCCAGGATACCTTGTTCAAGGTGATGTGCAGTGTCTCCACCAATCTCCTCTCTTCTTCCTGTGAGTTCCCCTTACTTATTGATCATTAGAACAAATGACACAAATGATACTTCCTAAGCTGAAAGCCATATTCATATCTGTTATATCATTGGAAGTTACATCTTCATGATGCAAAGGAAGCCTGTACATGGGGAAAAAAAAAGGGAACCAAAATGTTTTGATTTCTCCCATGGGTCAATGAAATGCCATGGGCTTTCCTACGCTGCTCTGTTCTGTTGAAACCCTCTCAGTGGCCATTGTTAATCTCTATTTTGTAGGGATAACAGAATCTCAGGAAGATGGGGAGTGGCCTAGGGCTGCTCAACCAGGGCATGATCTACTCTTGACCTTCTCATAGGTCTTCGGGCAGAAGATCCACTTATATTCTACAACACAGTAGTAACGCAGCAGGGACACATGCCCAAATTCCCCAACAACTTCTCTTGAGAGGCCTTGGAGTCAGGGCTTTGACACTAATAAAATGCATATTGTATCTCATAATAGACAAAACATCCCTCCTAATGGACTTGAGGATCAGGTGTCATGGTTTCCCTGTGCAGATGAAGCTTAGGGTTAGGGAGTTTCCCTGGGTAGGGAAGCTCAGGAGTCATATTTTGTTCCACATATCATCCAGTTCTGAGCAAACATGAGATGTCAGTTCACAGTGTTCTAGGCCCCCATCCTGCAATGCCAAATATTCCCTTTTAAATCTTTCTGGACATCTGTGTGTTGGCTTCCAGGCAAGATGAGGAGGTGGAATCCAGACACTAGTCTGTTTCACTAGCCCTTAGGTTTCCCTGGTGGTTGTCATATCTACAGGTGTCTTGTAGGTTATCTGCACACTCCATAAAAATCTAATTTATATGATTGATAAAACTTTATGTGATTTGTTAAGATCTGTTAAACAGATGAGGGAGATGGCAGGATTAATAACTCCCTTTGCTGTCCTGGGTTTGGTCAGTAGGCAAATGCCCTTTATTCAGAAGTTGTTCTGGGATAGGAGTGTAGCTTAGTGGTAGTTCCCTCGTGTAGGATATGTGAGGCCCTGCATTCAATCTGCAACACAGCAATAAAGTAAAATAAATAAATAAAGGAAAAGAACTGCTCTGCAACCTGTCTTAGACCAGGGAAGGGATGTAGCAGATCTAACCTTGGGCTGATGGACCAGATACTGTCCCAGGACTCAGAATAGTATGATAAGACAGTAAGCTCCTAAGCACAGGGCAGGGAATCACCAGGAATATAAATATGGAAGCATACTGAAAGGCTTCCCGGAGGTGACAACACTGGAGGAGTCATGGAAACAGCTGGAATTTAAGCAGATAGGAGTTGAGTGATGGTCACGGTGCCTGCAGGCTGTGGGAATGTAGTGTGGGTTCCTGGAGAGAAGAAAGGAAGGAAGGAAGCTGTTGTTCTGATGGCCTTTGTGTCTTGGTCAGGGATGCTTAGAAACTAAAGACAAAAGATTTGAAGATAAAGGGCACAGCAAGCCCTGTTCTGCAGGGACACCTGGTGGGACACCTGAACCACGAGATTTGTCTTCTACTTTGTATCAGGAAGCAGAGGGTCCAGGTGTAGGGATAGCACAATGTTCATTCTAACAAGACTATTCCTCATGATCCCTGAGGATCATTCCATCTGTCAGCGGAAGGAGGAAGTAATCCCTAGCCCTCAGAAGGCCTCCTCCGGAAAACGTCTGGAACTACAAGAGTCTTCCTAGCAGTAGAGAATAGCCCTGACCATCTCCAAGCAAGAGCTTCGGGTCATAAAGTCTTTTGTATACATAAAGGGGAGGTAAGTCCTGCCTGTTGGCCATCCTGCTGGGATAGGAGCAGGTGGAGTGCTCCTCCTCTCGGTATTTTCTTAGCCTTTCAGGCCTCACCGAGGTTATTCAGCTCTTCTTCAGGAGCCTAAGAAGCAGGCAGGAGCCTCCCCACCATGCTTGTCATTTTCTAGACAGTCCGCCTCCCTCCTATATTAGTCATATTTTGTGACAATGCAAACAACTTAGAGGGAGGGGATTTGTTTTAGCTCATGTTTTCCAAGGTCTGTGTTGATTTTAGGCCCCTGGGGAGGCGAAGCATCCTGGCAAGAGAAGCAGGTGGCAGAGGTTAGGTACTTCATGTCCAATAGGAAGTGAAGGCAGGAGAAGGGACAATCACATGTCACTATCTTAGGCGCACCCTCAGTGGCCTTTCATCTTCCAGGTAGGACTTGTCTACCCACCTCCCCCAGTTTCCACCACTTCCCAAAATAACAATGCATGGCTGGATCTAGGAGGCCAGAGTCCCCAGGGCTCAATGGTCCCAACCTGAGGCTTCTCTCAGCATGTGTCCCCCAACACACACACTGTCCCTCACTCTCGTATCTGAGTCCTCTGTGATCATACAGTACCCAAACCATAATTTACTCTGGAACCCTGCGGGTGGTGAGTTGTTGTTTTGGTTTGGTTTGGTTTGGTTTGGTTTGGTTTGGTTTGGTTTTCCATTCCTATTAAGTGACCCACACTCAGCTCTGGGCTTTTGACAGTCTCTGGAGAATGTTCTCTGCAAGGTGCTGATGAGGACATTTTCCACCTCAGGGGTTGCACCCCAACCCTTCCTCTGTGACTATGTGCACAGTGACTCTGTTCGTAATCAAGCTTTGTTTCGAACATCACCTCCTCAACCTATCTTGGCCATTCTTCCTCCCCCCTCCTGACTTTCTCATCTGCATTTGTTAGAATGCAGTCTCCAAGGACAGAGACTGGCCTCTTCCATCACCTATACCTAGTCTCCAGTGCCGGGAAAATCTTACACATGGCAGTAGTCAGTAAATATTTTCTGAGCAAGCAGCAGTGGTTTTCTGTCCATTTTTCCCTTATGTAATTAATATGCATGGGTTTCTCATCAAAGAACAGCTAGTATCCAACCCGCCAAGGGTCTGACTTTGCTGTGCTTCAGAACTCATTATCTTCCTGCAGCAACCTGAAAGATTCTTGGACAGAGATTTAAGCAAATGCTCAAGCTGTGGCCCTGACCCAGCTGACCTTCTGGTGAATTCAGAGTCACAAACTCTTACTGTCTCTGTGGGTGGCAAGTACCTGGGCTCCTCTTGGCGCCAGGCGTCTCCTCCTGTCTTAGGAGCTCAACCTCTTTGTCTAATGCCCAGTCAGGAATGATGAAGTTTTCTGTGACCTGTGTGAGGCTGCTCTGGGCATCTTTAGTAGCACTCTGGGACCACAGACAGAGCCACAGAGCCTGAGGGTTTTGTTTGTTTGTTTTTCCGAGTCTGAAAGAATCAGAGAATTGAGAAAAAACTTTCCCAGGATCGTGCAGAGCCTGGACCGCAGCCCAGTCTTCCGTCTCCTATCTAGTGCTCCCTCACTGTTCTAGACTGTTAACCAGCACTTCTGAAAAGGAGCTGCATTAAATTCTCCAAGGCTGACTAACCGTCTAGAATGCCAATGACTGCGAGCAGTTGGAAGGCCACAGGTCCAGGGCCAAATAATGCTTGAGCTATCTCAGGCCTCCTAAATGGTCGTTTATTGCCCACAGTGTATGTGGTTTAATATTCTAGGAACTATACCTTAATCCTTTGGAATGTTTATACAGACTCCTTGAGTTTCCACCATCCCACAGGCTAAGAATGCCATCTAACAATAGCACCTGAGGCTGAGCGAAGAGATTCCCCAATTTGCTGTAGCCTGCCTAACTAATCTTTGCACCAATGCAATAGTAAAATGTTCTGCTTTATAATTTTCCTTGTTTTGTTAGTATAAAGACCTTACAATACTGTCATTGGATCATGTACTGACTGGTTTTGTGTCAACTTGACACAGGCTGGAATTATCACAGAGAAGGGAGCTTCAGTTGGGGAAGTGCCTCCATGAGATCCAGCTGTGGGGCATTTTCTCAGTTAGTGATCAAGGGGGTAGGGCCCCTTGTGAGTGGTACCATCCCTGGGCTGGAAGTCTTGGGTTCTATAAGAGAGCAGGCTGAGCAAGCCAGGAGAAGCAAGCCAGCAAGGAACATCTCTCCATGGCCTCTGTGCCAGCTCCTGCTTCCTGACCTGCTTGAGTTCCAGTCCTGACTTCCTCTAGTGATCAACAGCCATGTGGAAGTGTAAGCTGAACAAACCCTTTCCTCTCCAACTTGCTTCTTGGTCATGATGTTTGTGCAGGAATAGAAACTCTGACTAAGACATATCATAAAATTTGGAGTAACTTAAATCTATGTTTCTGAGCTGTGGACACTCACATTTGGCTCCAGAATAAACTATCTCTTACTCCATTTAAGGTGACAGTTGTGTTTTGGTCAAGTGTTCTGGTCACCAGACTGTGACATTATTGGGAAGGGATGAAAAATCCCAGACACAGGACTGAATCAGAGAAAGAAAGAGTGAAGGAGCACTAGAGAGGAAACAGAAGACTGGGCTGCGGTCCAGGCTCTACACGATCCTGGGAAAGTTTTTCTCATTCTCTGGTTCTTTCAGACTCGAAAAACAAACAAACGAAACCCTCAGGCTCTATGGCTCTGCCCGTGGTCCCAGAGTGCTACTGGGGTCCACCCCTGAAGGGGGATATTGGGATTCCAATTTATTCTTCATTCTACTTTTGTTCTCATCTGCCATGATGTAAGCAGCCTCCGCTAGCACATGCTACCGCCGTGGCATTCTGTTTTACCAGAGATCCAAAACAATGAGGATGATTGATCATGGATGGGAGCCTCTCAAACTGTGAATTAAATTGAACCTTTCCTCTAAACAGATGGCTTCAGGTATTGTGTTACAGTACATGGCCGTTCTGCCTGGAGATTTTCCCCCACCTCTATCCTTGACACTTAACAACTGTGAGACCTCATCAAATACACTCACAATCCCCTCTTTAGTTGTAATACAATAGGCAATAGACAAAATTCACCATCTTAGCTATTTTTAAGTGTTCAGTTCAGTTGCATTATGTACATTCATCTTGTATGATCACCCTATCCCACCTCCTAGACTCTTTATCTTGCAAAATAGCACTTTTAATCATTTGTGTTCCTCAGACACAAAATGAGAACAATAATGATGTCATGTAGAGAACCTGTATTGTGCCAAGTGCAGAGACACCATTCTCTGAGCCTTTTTGTTTTCACGAAGCTGTGCAGCAGGCGCTGTTTTAAAGGTTCATTTCATTTGACACCTGAACACCACGCAAGAGCAGATGTGTATTTTCAGGAAGCATGTTGGGTTTTTTTTGTTTGTTTGTTTTGTTTTGTTTTGTTTTAATCATCCTGTCATTTCTGTTTTTGAGAAGAAGCAGTTTTCCAGTTCATCCTGTAGTATGCATAGTAATTATTATCTTGTTACTTTCATTGTAGCAAAAGCACAAATGACAAGATTCTATTTTTACTATAATTTGTCTTTATTCTTGAGAGTTCCATACGCATATATAGTGAAATATGATCATGCCTACCTACCTCCTGCCCATTTTCCCACACATCCTCCTCGCAGATTCATGCCTATTTCTTTTTCGATACCCCACTTTGTACAGTTGCTGCTGCGTGTGCATGAGTACGGAGCCATCCACTACCATAAAGGACTCGTGCTAGTGGGAGCAGTATCAAAGAAGAATGACTCCCCCTTTCTCAGCATCTAACAGATGCCAGCAGTTGCATATTAGGGGTTGGAGCCTAAAAAGCACCGCCCTTACCTATGCCTGAAGTTGGGATGGCTCAATCTTGTGCAGGTAACCATTGTGACTATGAGCTCATGGGAGACAGACTATGAGCTCATGGTTGCAATAGCAGCATCATATTCAGAAGATGGCAGTTCATGACACTCCTTGGTATCCTCTAGCTCTTACACATTCTTTCAGGCTTCTTTTCTACAACATTCTCTGAGCCTGAATGAGACATCTCTATTTCCTGGACTCTTCCTTCTCATGTCCATGGTCTCATTTAATCCTCAAGGTAGCCCAGTGTGGTAAGTCATCAGAAGTCATCAGAAAGGTGCAGTAATACATTGTTCAAGTGGATGCAAGTAGTTCCTATCTACTCGGAGGCCTATCATTTAACTCAGTTGTTCTGTCTGCCACTAGGCTTCATTCCAATGGATTCCTCAAGAGGCTAAGTCAGAGTAGCCTCTAAGGACACTCACTCCCTCACTTGCTCACTCACGTAAGTTAACTGACACACACAGAAACAGTAGAAAATAATAAGATTGCTCTCCACCGTAGCCAGTGGGCTGGATTGCTAAAAACCAAACCCAAACACAGAGGGACCATTGCTGTTGCCGAGCTGGTGTCCTTTGTCAGGCCTTGTGGAAGAAAGAAACATGAAGGGGATCCACTATGAGGAGGAGCATGATATGTCAGTGTCTCTATGGAGCTTGCAAGCATCACTCCCGAATCTCGACTGTTCCTTGGTCTTCGCTATCAGTTTATTCAAAGCATAACAAGGACTTGCATTCAGCCCTGTGACTGATGTATCAAATGGTGATGACCATAGTGTCTAAAAATGACCCAGACTACCTCACAGGCTGGAGGTCAGAAGAGGCTGTGTCTCACTAGGCTAAAATCAAGGTGCTGGGAGAGCTGAAAATGCCTGGGAAATCTTTTTTCTTGGCTCTTTTCATTTTCTAGAAATTTCCACTTACTGCCTTCTATCTTCAAGGCCAAAAATGTGTCTCTTATTTTCTCCCCTCTGAATGAATACTGGGCAAGTTTTCTATATTCAGGCCTGCTGATTGGAAACCTTGATTCTGTTTGCTGTTGCATTTCCCTTTGCCAAATCACATATTTACAGGTTTTGAGGAAGGGGTATAGATACCGGGCAGTGGATACAGAGAACATTCATCTCCCTGCCACTGTCCTCCACTTGTTCTAGGGTGTAGTTCAAGTTACTTTGTCACTTGGCCTTTTGAGAAAATAAAGTCCATGGTGCTTAAAATGTCATAGCAAATTGGGAAACCCTATTGCAAGCAGGACAAACCCTAACCAGAAAAATGACAGTGAAGCCCTTTTTAAGTTGGCACATTAGCATATAAAATTCTTTGGAGAAATAGATATTAGATTGGTACTTGAGGGACACAGGCACCCACAGCTTGAGTGTCTAGGAGTTATTGATTTGAATGGTCAGGAAGTCCAGTTTTCCCATCTACACCATGAAGGAAGGGGCAACATACCCAGCAAGAGAACTGTTCAAAAGAGTCTTGGATAAGATGACCATGCAGGCTGGATAGAGGATATGGAACAGTTCAACAGTATGGATCAAGGTTGTTCTCAAATTTACTATCACTGGGTCAATGTTGTCAGAAGGAACAGTTAGCTTTTTGCTTGTATCCAAATGAGAAATTTGAAGTCTGTGATAGCCTGATCTTATTTTCAGGCTACCTGTAGTTGGCTACAGTGTCATAGGTGCTTGCAGAAGGCAAGGACTCCTGGACCAGTGACCACAGAGGGTTAGCACAGTGGGCATTATGAGCCCTCTATTTGAACTGGTTCCTTTGACTCCAAGTTCAAGAGCCAAGTGAATACTCTCTATAGAGTGAGTTTGTGTCACAGCTTAGAAGGTTCCAGCATCTTATGACTTGGCTAAAAACAAACCCAGTTCACCCTTTGCCCCAGATGGAAGATTTCTCTTTATTATCCTGGACAACAATCAAATCTTCTCTCTTCCCTGGAAGGAGATGATGTATCTTCCAAGGTTGTTTGCTGTACAAACATCCTTGAGAGTCTACACAGAAGCTTTCTGTTCCAAAGTTCTACACTGAGAGGAACCTACAGAAAATGCCTCCCAACATGTCATGAAAATAAGAACAGAGGCGCACGATGCCTTCAGACCCCAGGCATGATCATTTCTGCTTTGCACTCACTGGTTTATTTAAAACTTGGGAAAGTCCATTATTCTCCTCATTTAGCAGAAGACTATAATGGCCCTGTGGATACTGCTTATTGAACCATCTACAGCAGACCCGGGATCTCCAAAGCCTGGGATCTAAGTGTAGAGACAGCCTGGTTACCTCATACCAGTCTCATAAAAGAGACTGTGGTGCGGCCTCCCCATAGCTTTTTTCTTTTTGTAATTGGGGTTTGTTCTTCCTACCTTCTCTGCCTTGGTCAAGCCCATTGTTCGTGAACTCTACCTGGTGGCTTTTACACCATACCTTATCTCAATTCTGTGTAAAAAGCCAGGGGCTTCAGAGGAGCAGAAGCAGTAGACTGAGCCCATGAGTCTCCCGGGGCTTTCAACAAATAGCTGCCTTTGAAAACATGTGAGTTGAGGTTGGAGAGATGGGTCAGCAGTTGAAAGCACATGCTTCTCTTGCAGAGGATCCAACTTCAATTCCAAGTGCCCATGTCAGATGGCTGACAGTCCTCTGTAATCCCAACTCCAGGAGCCTTTGATGCCTCTGACCACCATAGGCACCTGCACTCGTGTGCACTCAGGTAGGTGCCCATGCATATGCAAGCACACAGGTGTGTGTATGCACACACACACACACACACACAATTAGAAATAAAATACATCTATTATAATATAAATAAATAAAATGTGTGAGTGATCTACTGGGAAATAGCAAGAAAGATAGTAATAGTTGAGAGCCCTGGGATGCTCCAGGATAGATACTCTTGAGTCCGTGCCTGGTATTTAGTGGAGGAGTTCAGTCCCTACCTGGACCCTCATCCATAAATATCCCCTGCTCTCCTCATGCACCTGCTTATGGGTACTCAGGGAAAGTAAGGGGTGCTTCCACAAGAAGTCACCACACATTCCATCATGTTCACATTCAGGATCACCCTGGTTATTTTTAAGTTCTGCGTATCATTAGAGGAACAGCCAGTGTCTCTCAAGCGGAAGAGCTGACTGCTCTATGGGAGCAGGATTTTGGGTCTTGTGTTCCCATAAGGGGACAGTGATAGAGTAAACAGGCAAGGTAGATGTAGGCATATCAGCACTTGAAGACACTCAAGGGTGCAGTATTTGTCATTATTTTATGAGGTGAACAATCTGAGTCAACTAAATGCAGCATCTTTTCAAAGAACTGAGGTACAATATGGTGTATAAGCCACCAGGAAGTCCATGAATGGTGGGCTTGACCAAGGCTGGGCGAGCAGAGAAGAAAAAAAAAACCAACTGCCAATAGGGCTGTGTTCTGGGAGGCCACACCATGGTTGTCAGCAGCTGAGAGGAAGAGGGTGACAGATGTAAGCTGTGCTGTGACTGGAGGTGAAAACAAAGACTACAACTTTAACTTGAATGTTTTTGATCTCTGAGTTTTATGATGGCTTCTCATTCATATCTTCAAGGTGTATGAATGAGAGTTAGACTTACTGTGGGGTTCACTGATGGCTTAGTGTGGACAGAAAGATCATGAGAGAACACATGAGGGAAAAGATTTCCCAAAGATCCTAGACTGCAAGACTACACACAGATCACTGATGGGAGAAGGAGGGAGGAAAGGACTGTGATTTTGGACATCAGTGACTTGGGTATTTCACATGGAACT
Source organism: Hylomyscus alleni (assembly GCA_019843855.1). Classification (NCBI taxonomy): domain Eukaryota; kingdom Metazoa; phylum Chordata; class Mammalia; order Rodentia; family Muridae; genus Hylomyscus; species Hylomyscus alleni. The sequence continues at coordinate 18,477 of JADRCC010576583.1, forward strand.
CTCCCAAGACCCTGATGTTACTAAAACTTGCAGTGAGTGTATGTTGTATGTCTATGTGTGTAGCATATTTGGTGAATGTGTTTACTATGTATGTATGTGTGCTGTGTGATGTATGTAATGTGTGGTGTATAGTGTAGTCTATGTTATTTTGTAGTATGTGTATTGTGTGTTGTGCTATATGGTGTGTATGTGTGTGATGTGTGTATTGGTGTGTATGTAGAGTTATATGTCATATTGTGTGTTGTGTATTATGGTATGTGGTGTGTGCATATGTGAGGTGTGTGTGTTTGGTATTATGTAATGTGTGTATTGTGTGTTGTGTTGTGGTATGTGTGTGTGTATGCTGTGGATTATGGTATGTGTGTGTATGTGTATTTTGTGGCTTTGGCCCAGAGGACATAACATCTACCAGTAATGAAGAGATAGCCTATTTCCAAGGCCAGAGAAGCAGCTAGAGCCTGGAATCATGTACAGAGCAGTCATCTTAGGCCGAGTGTGATTTAGTTGAGTGAAACATTTTGCATTAATGTTTTATGCAGGTTCTGGTCACCTTCCAGAAGCTAAGACATAAATCTTTCCTGAGTCAGGATAGCAGGTGAAGGTCAGGTTCATTCTCCAATCATCTTAAATATTAGAAAATTCCTAAAAAAAATTCTCTCTGAGCCTCCTCTGGAAAATAGTATGAAAGATCCTCAAAAAGTTAAAAATAGATTTGTCATCAAACCTGCCAATTCTAGGTCAATACTCAGAAAAATTGGTAGAGTCTTCAGGAAACATTTGTCCACCCATATTCACAGGTGCTTTATTCACAGCAGACAGAGGGCAGAGGTAAAAGTGGGGGAGAAGGGGAGATAAAAGGGAAGAAAGAACAGGATTTAGGAAGAGGAGGAGGGGAAGAGGGAAAGAGAGAGAGGGAGAGAAAGAACAGGCTATGTTGTCTGGATAGCTATGAGTATATCTAGGAGCAGGCACCATGTTTCAGCTATGAGGTTCCTGTGGTTGAAGTGTTCTAAGAGTGTGGGTGATCATAAAGTACCCAGAGCAGCCAAACTGCCTTGTTGATCAGTTACCAAAGGCAGGGTACTCAGCTGGTAGTGCCGAACTACAGGCCACGTGAGCCATAGAAGTCTACTCTGTTGATTTCATTCCCAGAGAAAGAACATTATAGGATGCTTATAGTGAAGACTTGTAACACAAAACCTTTTTTTTTTTTTTTTTTTTTTTATACAAAACTTTTCCCAAAAGGATTCCGTTTTTTTTTGCTTTTTTTTTTTTTTTTTTTTTTTTTTGTGGAAATCAAGTAGGTAGAGGGTGCCTGGGTCTGATGCCTAAGCTAATTCTGTCTGCTCAGTGATCCTTCAGGCCTAGTATTCATTTGAAATTACTTAACATTCCTTGTAGGTCACTGTTTAAAATGTATTCTATCCCAACAGACTGGGGTGGACAGGTATCTTATTAAAAAGAAAATCTCTGTGATGGCTCAGTGGGAAAGATTGCTTGATTTGCAAGCATGAGGAACTGAGTTTGGACAACGGCTCTCACAGAGAAAGCTGGGCATGGTTGAGCACATGAATCCACAATACAGAGGGCTCAGACAGGCTTGCTGGGGCTTGCTGGTCACTAGCCTAGACCCAGGTTCAGAAAGAGACCTTGCTTAAAGGGAATAGTGCAGAGTTCAAGAGCAGGACATAAACATGTTTCCCCTACATATACATATAAATACATATCACATACATACACACATAATGAGAGAGAGAGAGAGAGAGAGAGAGATTCAAATGAATCTAACATACAGTCCAGCCTGAAGAACTCTGATTTAGAGACCAAGCTGGTGAGAGATGGAGAAGTCAAAATGTTCAAACCAGTAGCCAGTCAGCCTATCATATCTCTGTCTGTCTGTCGGTCGGTCGGTCTGTCTGTCTGTTAGACTGTATTTGAGGAAGGAGGTGGAGGAGAGGAGGTAAGAGTAGGTGGAGGAGGGAATGTGTCCCATCACAGAGAAAAAGAGGAGAGAGCACTGTTGCACAGTTTCCCTCTTTCCTCTACCTACTGTGCTCAGTTCTGGCCAAGAGTAAGACACGGGGAGCCTGAGCTTTCCAGGGTTCAGGGACAGGCACCAAAATCAAAGCCTAGTGCAGGTCTCCCTCATGCTTCAGTGGGAGGCATAACTGCTAGATTCAGAGCTTGCATTTCTCAACGTGGCTTTGACAGTCTAAATTTGGGAGCCTAGGAGCAGGTGCGCCAGCTGTCATTCATTTCCATCTCCTCTCCCTTGGATGCTTATCTTTGCTGCCATATTGACGTCTGCAGCCCTCCAAGGCATCTTCTAGCAGCTCATCATGAAAATGGATACTCCTGTGCCATCCAGATGTGGGTGCTCCATGCAGAAGATTTCCTGCTTCTTGATGCTTGCTGACTTCCTGAAAGGACCGTATCTGGTCCAGATAAGATAAGAGACATTCTGATTCGGTGAAAGAACAGAAATGAAAGAAGCAGCCAGTCTTGGCTATGATTAGTGGGAAGGTGGTGATGGGGACGGGGCAAAAGGAATTCATCTAAAAAAGAAATGATTGGATGACGAACTTGCTGATGTGTCCACAACTGATGGTGCTGAAATGCCAAGACGGCCTGC
>JADRCC010576586.1:0-40257 GCA_019843855.1 Hylomyscus alleni
GCGTACTCAACACCAGAGTGGAGTTTTGCTGGCTACATCTTGCCACACTCATCATCACTAACGCAGTGGCTCTCAACCTTCCTAATGCCATGACTCTTTAATACAGCTCCTTGTGTCGTGGTGACCTCCAACCATAAAATTATTTTTGGTGCTACTTCATAACTGTAATTTAGCCACTGTTATGAGTCATCATATAAACATCTGTGTTTCTGATGATTTTAGGCAACCCTTATAAAGAGATCATTCAACCCCTCTAAAGGGGTCACAGTCCACAGGCTGAGAAACACTGGACTAAATGCGTAAGCTGATTTATAAATTTTTTTATATCTAAATGGACCAAAGTGAAATTTATACTCAGTATAAATTTGTCTACATTATTATGTTAATTCTTTTAATAGTCTTACAAATGAATATTTTATTTCTATTTTCCAGGTAAGGAATTATGGAATTATGGCCCAGAAAGGGAGATACACTTTCATTTGGATAACATATATTCATTTTAAATTTATTTTATTCTCTCCATATGGAGACTGTCCTATTCAATGTACTTGAAGGGTTGATACTCATTCTCAAGAGCTGCTCACATAAACAATTCAAACATGCTTCTGGTTCAATATGGCTACTACTATCATGAATATGTGTTTATTTATATCAGAATATGTTCCCTTGTGTTTATAAGATACTTAAAATCAGGCTCTGATGAACACATTCCCATCATAGGCACACATTTCACATCTACACACCTTACTGAGATGCAGTTTTTCCTAACACAGGTAGGGGTTAATCTATGCATCATTTGTTTCTGATGTCTCTAAAGGTATCTTCAATGTAGTATGTGTTTAATGCAAATTGAATGGGTGCTTAGAACAGTGGAAAAAATTCTGTAATACTGAGAACAATATTAGCTCTCTGATTCTGTTTTCTTATCTAAAAATAGGTAGGAAAATTATATAGCAACACAAAATTGGCATGGAGGTCAAATAAATTTGAAAATATGCCAAATACTTAGGAAAATATGATATATATATATATATATATATATACACAAAAATATGTTTGTATATGTATGTATTATATGAATTCTGTTACTAGTAAAATTATTTCTTCTGATTTATTTGTCCAAAACTCTCTGTACAATTCCAGCCCATTCAAAGTTTATATCTAATCACAGTGATATCAGTGTATATTTGACTAAAACTTACAAAGTCAAGCATTGACTTTCTAATTTTTTCAGCAGTAAACTTGGTCATCAAGTAGATGGAGAACCAACTTGGTTTATATAGTGGGATAGACTACAAAACAGTTTAACCTGTCATTCAGTTAAAATTAAATATGATTATTATCACTTTTTGTCTGTCTCAACAGCCAAGATTATTTATGACAGTTTCAAAATACATATTATCAACCATTCTCTTTACATATATAAAACTGTTAATCACAATCCTAAGAGCAACAAAAGGCTCCAAGATGAACAGTGTAAGTTGAGCTCTCCAAACAGATGCAACCTATGTTTGGCAAACTCTAGAGTCAATATAGGGCTTCTTCTATGTTCTATTCACTTTGGGTTATCACAGTGATTTTTCTTCTGTAGGTTCTTTGTGTATCAGCAAATGCCTCTTGATTCTTATAAATAACCTTGAGAAAACCGTCTGCGCTATAATAGCTCTGTTTCTTTGTCTCAGAACTCATATAAATCATCTCTACTGTCTGCTTCCTCTGAATATTGAGATTAACTTTGATAGGTGACATATGAGAAGCATTTCCATTTCAGATCTGAATGCATTCAGTTCTCCATTTGGTGTTCCCATTTCCCAGTTATCATACTTTCTAAGATTCATGTAGTGGTCTCATGGGTTTTTATCAGCAGGTTCTTCAAAGCAGAACATGCTGATCTAACATTTGTATACTCTGTCAACTTTCTTTAAAAGTCTATATGCTCCTCCATTCATGTCTTATAATTGGGATGATACTTTTAGTCATCTACTTCTGTTTTAGGTATTTAGGCATTCTGTGTTCTTATAGAAATTAAGATAAAATATATTAATGGAACATGGGAAAATAGATATATTCATAATTGTTTTAATTCTTTCTTTTCTGGTTTCTTGTTGCCTGTTTGGACTCATTTCTTTTTCTTTTCGTCTTTCTTTTGCCTTTTTTCTTTCTTTACTTCCATTCCTTTATCTCCACTTTCAATGATGAACACTGAAGGCCTTGTAGTTTATCAGTAAGCACTACTCTGTTCTGCTCTGCTCTATTCTATTCAACTCTACTTTATTCAAATCTTCTTAACTCCATCCTAGTCTACTTTCATCTAAGAAAGCTATTTTGTTCCTGAATTAAATTTTCAGGCTCTTTTGGCATCTTCCTGGAATTCTGCGATTGAAAATCTTGTCTGCTTAGAATTTTCAGGGTATACTAAGCCATTATCTTTGCATTTTAGATAAATGTATTAATTGAATAGAAAATTTTGTGCCAGGACTGTGGAAATGTAAGTATATTCATGACATGTTCTTTCTTCTTGCATACTGAGAACTCATGAAAGCATAAATAGCCCATAATGTAAAGCCCAATCTTCTCTTAGTTATTCCCCCATTTGACCGTACACACTTGAGAAAGCTTTCATCCCATAGATTATCATGAGTCATACTTCACTTGTTCTAATGCAGCATTCTCAGTAGAACATTTTCCTACAGAACCCTAGCAGCCAATGCTGGGTGCCCTACTGTAGCACACTCTATCATTCACCTCTCCTTTTCATAGTATTTATCACCTTACAATACACAACATACCTTTATTTTGTCTATTTTTTATCTTCTGTGTGTGCATGTGCATGAATATGTATGCTTGTGATTGTGAGTTCTCATGTAGGAGAAAACAAAAGAGATGGACAGAGGTCAATGTATAGTCCTGTTCCTTGCCTTCTACATTATTTTAAGCCAGTGTCTTATTGTTTTCCCCTGTGTATTACAGATTTGTATGATATATGTATCTAGCTAGTTGCTCCAGGAATTACCAGGGATTCTTGTATTTCTGCCTAGCACATTGCTGTAGGAGCATTGAAATTACAGACACTTTTCCTACATATGAATATATGTAGATCCTTAGAGTTCAAACACACTCATATACAGACTTATTATAACGACAGACAAAGTATGGATTTTATGAAACAGAAATTGACTGTTTTGTCTAATTTTGAAAATCAATCCTAAGAAAAACAAAAACATTTTTCTCTGTACTAATGCTTAGCTATGTATGATTTCCTGATAAAAGATAGGGAGAACCAGATATCCAGTGTATCAATTACTTCTGTTTATTGTTTGTTTTTTGTTTGTTTGTTTTGTTTTTTGGTATACTAAGAAAATAAGAATGTTTTCTTTTTTATTAGATATTTTCTTTATTTACATTTCAAATGTTCTCCTCTTTCATGACTTCCATTCTGAAATACCCCCTATTCCCTACCCCCTCCACCTGCTCACCAACCCACCCTCTCCCACTTTCTGGCCCTGGCATTCCCCTACTGGGGCATAGAGCCTTCACAGGACCAAGGGCCTCTCTTCCCATTGATGACTGAATAGGCCATCCTCTTCTACATATGCAACTGGAGCCATGAGTCCCACCATGTGTACTCTTTGGTTGGTGATTTCATCCCTGGGAACTCTGGAGAAGCTGAAGGGGTTTGCAGACCCATAGGAGGAATGACAATATAAGAATATTTTCTATCAGAAGTCTTTAATTGCCTGAAATTCATAATGAATAGCAGATAATGTTAAACTTGAGCTAATGACTAAGGTCTTTATATTTTTCTCTAGTTCACAACAGTTTTTAAACAACATAAACATTTATTTGCACAAAACTGGATGAGCCTCCCTATTTCAGTTCACTTTATATATTCATCTTCCATTTATAATCATCCAGTGCCTTTAACTTCACATTTGTGCAATGGTGAATAATCACTGCCACCTATAGACAGATATTAGAGAAACAGCCAGTAACTAAGAAAAGTGAGCATTTCATAATTTAAATTAAAAATATTTTATGAACACTATCAAAGCAAAGACAAATAGTATCTTATAAAAAAATGTATCTCAGTTACATGCTTTTGGCATGTTATTTTTCAAGTAATTTATCCAAAAAAGTCATGAATGCTACTTGTGAGATGGAAGAGGTATGTTTATTTACTTAGGATATGCTGAAATTGTAAAATACTGATTTTTCACATGCTTGGAAATGTATCACGATATTATATATTGTTTCACAGCAGGTTCTCTAGAAGCAGATGGCTAAAGTATTAAAGTAACAGATTGTAACATCAATTTGTCTTTTTTCCCCTCTTCCAATATAAGCAAAGAGAATGAGTAAAGTTCATGTGTTTAAAAAAATACAGTACACAAAGTAATAATCCAATCCTAAGGCTTCCTTGAAGTGTCTCCTTATTCACCAAAAAGAAATAACACCTATGTACTACCTTCAGATGTATATTTTCAGCAAACCAGACAGATGTTCAAACCATGAAATACCATCGATGTCCAAAAACAGCATCTTTGACATTCTCATGACCAAGATGACTCCTAGCCTGTTTTGTCTTTCTTAAGTTCTACAGTCATTTCCTGATAAGAGATATTATGTCACACGTGCGAGTGATGTAAATGCCTAGATTTACCTAGATCAATTCACACTTTGTTAACTTCAAAATTCTCCAGTCTTAACCTGAGTACTCAAGATCACAATCTTGCATTTGGACCCTTTTGAACTGTGAGAAGTTGGCCTTAAATCAAAAATCACATTTAGTAAGAACTGAGTGGTTATAAGACCTGAGACTTTCATTAACTCTCTGAAGAATAGAAACTTCTTGAAGGGTTTTTGCTAGAACTGAGCAGCATGCCCATACCTGCTTCCCCACGAAGGTGTTGATGGCAGTCAGTTTGAGGTGATCAGAACTAATCTTATGGTACACATCCTACTCCCATTATATATTGTGTTCTTTCCTTCTTGACACAACTCACAGAGTTAAAAGATGTTCATAACTCAAATCCAGACATCCTATATTTTAAATTACATGACAGATCAACAAAGAAAGAGTAAGCTCAATAAACATGAATTAAATTTTGAACAAAACATTAGTTTTATCATCCAGGTTATTCCATAGATAAATGGTGGTTCTGGATTACTGAAAATCAAACACACAAGGCAAGTATTGTACCATGGAGCTACATTTCCAGTCTACCAATGGTTATGAAAGATAACTACTGTTACAACATTAAGGTTAATAATGGCATCTAACTCCATATAGATTTTGAATGGAGTCCAAGACAAGGATAAAAAATAGATGTTGTTAATCCTCAATAGGGTTCTATCAGAAGATATAATTGGGAAAGTCAAACTGCTCTGAGGTAATCTCATATCTATTGTTATTGACTATATTTTAAACAATATGTTCAATTTCATTTTGCCTCAGAGTCCCTACCTTCTGAAGCAGTTGGCCAGTCAAAATCAGTCTTGGTTCTCTGTTTTCAGCCTACCACAGGATATAAGATACAAGAACTCCTTGATGAAAGGGACTATGAATTATTCTTTATTTCATTTTTCTTATTCCTCTTAAAGAGGAATAAGAATACCTCCTAAAGTAAAAATATCTCAACCACTGCTCAAGATACTTTAGACAGATTGATAAATTGTATCAATTTAGAGGGAAGTTACTGGGCATAAGAGTATGAGAAAAATTGACACCTCTTATCTATGGATGCTTTATAAGAATTATTCAGTGACTGTGGAGATATCATTTAAACTCAATGGATTAGTTAAGATTACTCATTAGGTATGTGTAAGCCAAGGTTTTGAAGACACCTTTCACTGTATCAGTGTAACTCACTTATAAATGAAGTAAAGAGCAAAGTTGACCTATTATAACTCTAAAATTAGAAAGTTCACTGGTTTAATCAACCACAAGCCTTGGTCCCACCATCATCGATATTTTCTTTCAACAATTTATAAATCTATTTGCATTAAAAACAGAAAAAAATGTATGTAGGAAAAGTATTTTACCTTTTCTTAGATAAATGATATAATCTTATTACCTACCTAAGGTTATAGAAAAAATTCATTTTATCATAAAAATGAATTAAAGATATTGCAGGTAAAAAGGTAAACTTATTATGCTGAGAATTCATTTCAGCATACATTCTATACTGCATAAATTAAAAATACTAAAGTTATAATTATACCCTGAAGTATTTAAAGTCAAATTACTGCATATACTTTTACATAAGCACCATTAAACAAGTCAAAATGCTTCATATTTAATCAATAAACAAAGATGATGTGAGACATCATGAGACTACCCTCTACTGCTGGTAAATTCATTTTTTCAAAGACAATGAAACATAGGGACTATCTTATCCTTGGTAATGCATAATAAGAGATCAAATTTCATCATAATTCCTGACTTATATTGGAATTATCTTAAAATATAATACAAGATAGTAGTTAGAAAATTTGATACCTGCAAAGCATTTCAAACAATCCCGAGTCATAAAAGTAAGCCAGAATCCAAACTTATGTGCAGTTTTTGACCCACAGTAATTGCTTCAAATTCACAGGTGGGAGATAGAAATCAATCAAGCGAGATATTTTTTCTTCATCAATGAACTTATATATTCTAAAAGACTAGCATTTTAAAGTTGATTTCAACATATGAAAGAAACAGAGGAAAGCCAAATATTTCATAAAGTACAATTATCAAATGCATAATTTTCATAACAGCACAAATTTGATGACATTTGAGGACCTAGTAAATATTAACATGCAAAGCAATTTATTGTTCAGTTCATCTGGCAACTTAACCATGCAGCATATGTTCAATGATGACACAGAAACGAAATGATTGCTGTTCTTTGAAATGAAAACAAGCTTTCAGCAATCCAAATATCTGCACTAATGGTAAACTGCAATTGTGAGAATAACCAACTTCCAGAGTATTTTCAATACCCAGCAGAGCCTCAACATACAGCTGTGCCTATAGGGAAGTCACTATGTGAATATTGAATCAATGAATTGAAAGAAGTTCACAAAAGGAAAATGTACACTATACCAGTTAAAATGTGGAGGATAATCCCAAACACTGACTTTTATATTGTATCAGAGGAAATCTATAAAGGAGCAATTGATGTTTAAATTATATTTCCTCATCAATTTGAACACCCATATTTCCAAGTAACATGTAATTCAAGTTCTGTCATGTCACAAAATTAATAGTCCAGGTTCTTAATTCTTACCAAGGTTGACAAATTATTGTGTCTTATGGCACCAGTCACACTTGATCATAAATAGCATCTCCAGATGTAACTCTCTTTCCATCAAATTGAGCCTCAGTTTATTTGTCTAACAGGAAATGCCAAAAGGGCTATGCTATGCAATGCATCAAACATTCTTCATTAATAAGTAAAATGTTTCATGTGTGGAATATGATTCTTCAGCTCCCAGCTGGCTTTATACATTTAAACAGTTGCGGTAGCTAAGTTATTAATTTAATTCCAGGGTGAGAGTACAATTTTTCTGCAAGCAATACTAGATTGTGTTCAAACTGAACATTGCAGTATATATTTAAACATTTTTCAGAAGTCATCAAACACATATTTTTCTCAATTTTCTTGAAGATAGCTGTTGAATCATGTCATCAAATTTATAAACATTCTGTAACAGAATTTTAATACTCTTTAAATTACTTTTATTTTTATTAGTTTTGTGTGTACGTCTGTGTATGTGTATGTGTGTGTGTGTCTGTGTGTGTGTGTTCATGCTAGTGCCAGAAAAGGATGTGGGGTTCCTTGGAGTTACAGATACTTAGGAAATGCCCAATTGTAGGTACTGACCTCTACATCTCTGACCTCATCATAGAGCAATAACTACCTTTAAGCATAGGAACATTTTGGCAGCCCAGGTTTAAAATTTCTATAGCTTCAGCTTCTGGTATGTATTAAACAATGAAAAATAAGATCTATTCCATTATATAAAATTTCAGGAATTAGAGTTTGAGGTTACTTACAAAATACATTGAAAATATTTTAATTAAAGTACAGAGTTGGGCATTAAAGAGATAAATCATTAAGAAGATCAAAAGGCATTTCTACAAAACATGGTAGCATTATTTAGAAGATTTTGATTTTCCAAATCTATTATTGAAAGGACATGGATGAACAGTTGCATTTGCGCACATATTTATATAAGGTAAGCTTTAATAGTACCAAGTACTCTTTGATCATTTATTGCTGGCATTAAGTCTAAAGCCTCACAGATGTAAGCAAGTGCTCTGCTCCTGAGCCAAATCTCCAGCCATCTGAAATCAGCATAAGTGTCATGTCCCTCAATAGTGTCAACAGAGTTACAGTATATATTCATAACTTGAGAGAATCTCTTTGAATGTGTGGGCTCATTACAAAATGAAATACACTTTGTTGTCATCTGTTGCCCTTCCCCACTTCATGCTCGTCTATCCCCAAACTGAATGATAAATATGTATGCAGATATCATGATGGACCCCATTACTCTGCAAGCTAATCTAAGAAGTTAATTAAAAAACTAGATGCTCTTTGGTTAGTGGCTCAGTCTCTGGGAGCTCACAGGGGTCTGGATTAGATGACAATGTTGGTATTCCTATAGGGTTGCCATCCCCCCGTTCAGTTCCTTGAATTCTTCCCCTAACTCTTAGTGGTCCCTGACTTCAGTCCAATGGTTGGCTATAAGCATGCATCTGTCTGTCATCTAATGGTAGAAAACCTCCCAGAGGACAGCCATGACAGACTTCTGTCTGCAAACACAACATAGTATCAGGGATTGGTGCCTGCCTATGTGATGGATCCCAAGTTGGACCAGTCACTGGTTGGCCATTGCTTCAGTCTCTGTTCCATTTTTTGTCCCTCCATTTCTTTTACACAAGAACAATTTTGGGTTGAATAGTTTATAGGTGGATCAGTGTCCTTATCCCTTCAATAGATGCCCTGTCTGACTATTGGAGGTGGTCTCTTCAGGTTCCATATCCCCACTGTTAGTCATTTTGGCTAAGGTCACTCACAATGACTCCTGGGAGCCTCCACCATCCCAGGTCTCTGGAACTTTCTAGAGGTTCCCCCTACCTTCCACCTCGCCCCCTCCCATGCCTGGCAGCTGCATATTTCCATTCATTCTCCTGACCCTCTTGACTTCTTTCCTGCCTCCCTCCCCATACCTCATTTTGCCCTCCCTTTCCCCTCCCCTATCCTACCTAGTTTCTTCCTTCCTTCTGCCTCCCATGATTATTTTTAACACCTTCTAACTGGGATTTAAGCATTCTCACTTGGGCCTTCCTTCTTGTTTAACTTCTTAGGGTCTGTGGGGTGTATCATGTGTATTCTGTACTTTTTTGGCTAATATCCACTATCAGTGAGTATATACCATACATGTCATCTTGAGTCTGGGTTACCTTACTCAGGATAATATTTTCTAGTTCCATCAACTTGCCTGCAAAATTCATGAGCAGAAACTGAGCCACCAACCAAAAAGAACACACGGACAGGTGTGAGGCCCCTGCACATATGTAGCAGAGGACTGCCTTGTCTGGCCTAAGTGGGGGAGGATGCACTTAAACCTGAAGAGACGCGATGCCCCAGGGAGGGGAAACACCAGGGGAGGGCACTCTTTCAGAGGCAAAGGGGAGACATTTGAACTATAAATAAAAATAAAACAATTAATTAATAAAATAAGAAGGTAATAAAAATACTCCCGATGAAAAATTGTTCTTATTTTTATATTGAAATATGATTATTGGTTCAGAATTTTCATAAATATAAAATTCTAGCGCCCTTGGAATACAAACATATTTCATTTGCTGGGAGTACTGATGACTCTTCTCCACTCAGTAAACACGATTAAATATTTGGATTATCTTAAAAAATCAGATGCAATGTCTGATGGAGTGTGGATATTGCTAGCCAGAGTGGCAGTTCGTTATACTGCTGAAGGTAGGGAGGGAACATTAGGAAAGGTAACCAAGACGATCAGCCCCTACAATCTGTCTAACACATTACTGGGGAAAATGGCCTATCTTCCCCTTACGGTTCTCAGTCCATACAGGACCTGAGACGGGAGTATGACTCTTTAAACAACGAGCAATCTCCCAACAGGCAGCGAACGGACTGTTAAAGAGTTTTTGACATAGGAATAAAATGAAAAAGTGAAGTATTGACTTTAAAAGATAAAGTGAATTCAAAGACCGTGTTAGGAATTGTAATCATCTCAGCCCCCCAGGTCTAGGTTCTTACATCAGTGTCTCTGCTCTGACTTGGAGTAGTGTGGATTCATTCAAATAACAAGTTAGGCTCATTCCAATAAAATTACTGACATTAAAAATAAATTAGGTAAGAATTGCTTTTACTGAAAGTAAACATTTGTGGCTGGAGAGATGCCTCATTTGAAAAAGCTGCTTGCTTCTCAATCCTGGCAGCCTGAGCTTGAGTTCAAAATGCACATACACAGTTGAAAGGAGTGAGCCAACTCCAAAAAGTTGTTCTCGACATACGTGATGTGGCATGTGCCCCCTCATCCCAGACACATATATAAACACACACAATAATAAGTAAATAAACGCTTTCATACAAGAGGCAGGATTAATATCAAATAAATAGCAAGTATAATTTAAAAATAATAACACTATAAAAAGAATACATGATTTGAAATGTTATGGAATGGAATTTACATAATACATTTAGCAGGATTGATTTTGCAGTATTGATGATAACATATTGATCCAAAGTGTTAACAGAGGAAATATTGCTTTAATTCTATATATTATCACATAGCTTACAGTGCCAAGGAGCTGAAATCTCAACTCCAAAAAGTGATATTGCAAGTCTATTACAAAAACAGATACCTTTTCTCATATCTAATTTGACAGTTTTCTGAGTAAGTAACTTATCAAAACATTTTACAGACAGTGAAATTGTTATGAAACAATAGGAGAAAATATATAGCAGCAGTAAGATAATACTGTCTTTTTAAAATACTAATATCAAAGACGGCTTCAGTCTGACTTTTTTTTTAATGCCTATTCACTGTGCAGAGTAATAGCATGTACAGGACATTTTCATTAAAATGTACAATATACTTTGCTATTTATTGTTTTGTTTTGTTTTGTTTTGTTATATTATCTGTTAAGTTTATAAACCAGGCTCACTCCTATAATTAATCTCAGCATTTGAAGGGCTGAGGCCACATGATTACTATGAATCCAAGGCCAACCTGGACTTTCAGTGAGATGCTGTGTCAAAATCATTTAATTAATGAATTAATTAACTTATTACTTACTTTTACTTTATAAATTTATAGAATAAAGTATAATTATTCGATGCGTATGCAATGGGTATTACCCTAAACAGCTCATTTACCATTTCCCTTTCTTTTAACATTATTATTTTTATCAGTTCAGAAATAATTGTACTTTGCTATATAACATAATATAGTATACATTATAATATGTAATATACTAGTGTCAGTGCTATCAGAAATATTTGTTTCTGTCTCTCTTATTATATTCTGGTTGGACTCTTCAAATTACATTGTTCTTATGTTAATAAAATAATATATAGTATATTATATGATCTACTGGTTTTGATGTATATAATAGGCCAGTATAACTTACTATTTCTCTTTGCTTTGGTATTCATTATACAGTGTTCCTCTATCCCCTCACTTCCTCTTTACCCTTTTCAGTCTTTTGTAATTTCTGTTATACATTCTGATCAATTTGGTGTTGTTTATACTTTGGATCACTGAACTCAGACAGGTACCAACCTATTCAGTCTATAGACCAGTGAAAAGGACATAAAATGTTTTGGTTTTAGCATTCAAGTGCAAGAGAGAAACCTGGACAGTTGACCTGTAATTAAAAGAACTCTAGACAGTATTCTAACTATCTCCTCATTCCATAAAAATGTTACAGTCAATTTTTAATGAAAATCTTTGTTACTGCCCATAGCTTAATCCCAAAACATTTTCAAAGGGCCAGAGCAACTAATATCATATTTAACAACAACATTCAGTAGAAAGCATGCTACTTATTATATATGTACTTATCTCAATGTACATATATGCAAATATTCATTCATATACGTGTTCAATAACTCAACAGCAGAAAGGAACATCAACAATTCAGTAGAAGGACTAATATTCACTGAACTGGTCCTTGAAATCCATGTGAGAGATTAGCAATGTCCTCCCAAAATCCTTACTTCTCAGTAGCAATAAAGCAATGATAATTAAACCCATCACACAGTTTTAAAGGTTGTAATCAATCATTCTCCTAGAAAATTTGACATTATATATCCAATGGATAATTAAGTCTATATATTATCAAATAAAATGTTTTACCATATTCTCTTTCTAATTCTATTCAATAATAAGCTGAATAAAATCTATAGCAGTTCATTTTGACGACAAATGGGCACTTATTTCTCAAATGTACACTTCTCAACACTAAAAATTCTGAGTTCTAGATACTCCACATATGCCTTACAAGACTATAGAGCTTGACTCCGTGTAAGCTGGTCCATTACAGAAAGGCGTTTTAGTTTCCTGTCATGAGAAGTGCTGCTTGCTGTGGTTTCTATACTTGCCATGAACTGGGACTTGAAAATAATAATGAGAAAATTCTAGAAAGAAGTAAATTTTTGCACTTCAATAAAATAAGTTTACTAAAGTATGTTATTATTATTTCATTGTATCATTAGGAGTTGTTGTTCAACTCTCACTGTGCCAAGTTTATAAATGAAATGTTATAAGTATGGTAGGAATATACTACACATATAATTTGGTACTATCTTTGGTTTCAAGCATCCACTTCAGGTGCTAAAGAGTACCACATGCTCTCTTGAGCTTCCTAAAAGCTCATGATATAAATATGGATTGCTCTTTTTATCTTAAACTCAGAACAGTTAGGATTTAATTTTTTCCCCTTCATTCAATACCCAGAAAGTACTGTTACAGCTTCAAATTCTATCTTCCAGCTTCAATTTGAGTACTTTTTCTATTAGAGCAACCTGTGTCTCACCTCAAGATATTAAGTTAATAATCTTTTGGTTGTATATATTAAAATTTTTACTGAAATAAAAAACTAGAGAGAAAATGTATTGATTAGCTCAAAAAATATATAGTCCAGAGGTGATCTGGATTTTACGGTTCAGAAAAAAAAAAAAAGAAAAGAAAAGTACTGCCTTCCTTCTCCATTCTTTCTTAGGGCATTAGTAACATGTTTGCATTATGTTTAACTAGGACTTCCATGTTTGGTAGGCAAGTTGGCAAATAATTTTTATTGGATATTTTATTTACTTACATTTCAAATGGTATCGCCTTCCCGATTTCCTTTCTGGAAATCCTCTGTTCCATTCCCCCTCCCTCTGCTTCTGAAGGGTGTTCGCTCACCCACCCTCCCACTCCTACCTCCCCACCCTGGCATTCCCCTACATTGTGGCATCCAGCCTTCATAGGACCAAGTGCCTCTATTCCCATTGATGCCCGACAAGGCCATCCTTCGCTACATATGTGGCTGAAGTCATGGGTCCTTCCATGTGTACTCTGATTGGTGGTTTAGACACTGGGAGCTCTGATTGGTTGATATTGTTGTTCTTCCTATGGCTTTGCAAACCTCTTCAACTCATTCAGTCCTTTCTCTAACTCCTCCATCAGGGACCCTGTGATCAGTCCAATGGTTGGCTATGAGCGTCTGCCTCTGTATTTGTCAGGATCTGGCAAAGCCTCTCAGGAGTCAGCTATATCAGGCTCCTGTCAGCATGTGTTTCCCAGCATCTACAATAGTGTCTGGGTTTGGTGACTGTATATAGGTTGGATCCCCAGGTGGGGCAGTCTCTGGATCGCCTTTCCTTCAGTCTCTGCTCCACACTTTGTCTTCCTATCTCTTCCCATGGATATCTTGTTTCCCCTTCTAAGAAGGACTGAAGCATCCATACTTTGGTCTTCCTTCTTCTTGAGCTTCATGTGGTCTGTGAATTGTATCTTAGGTATTCCAAGCTTTAGGGCTAATATCCACATATCAGTGAGTACATACCTTGTGGAACTAGAAAAATAACATCTTGAATGAGGTAATCCAGTCACAAAAGATAAAATTAATTCTTGGGAAGCCAAACAGAACACCATCCTCTGATACTTGAGATCTAAATGTATTATCTTTGAATGGTCAGCTGCACTCAGGCCATTAGTGCCTGCCTACCTAACCACCAAAGCCAGACTTTGGGCTCAAGAAAGGGAGTGTTCTAAACAAAGCCTAAGTTATGTGTCCACTTTTAAGTGTTTAGGAAGAGATGGCATGGCACCTTCCCTAAACCCTATGGAATTTCTTACTCTTTTATAATGGCTTTATTGTGCTGTTATAAAAACCATTATATTCATTTCATGAATTTTTAAAAAATTACAGAAAAATATAGAACATTTCCTAATCTAGTATGTACCATTCTTTTATATATTAACACATATGGATTTACTTTAAAACCCTTTTACCTAAGCCCCATCCTGTTTGTGTCAGTTTTACTGCATTTCCTCTCTTTTCTGTTTACTTGATTGGGTGAGTAATACTGCTGTTATGAGTAGACTTATGTTTGGTTGAATGAATTGCAGAATTTTCCATCAAAACTGGTATTTCATTCACACTCTGAGTTCGTTTTCTTTATTCAGGCATATTTTGATCTGAGCTGACAAGAGTGCTGGGTTAGGAGCTGCTTCCAGAAGTAGGTGTAGGTGGAGGAATCAGGTTACCAGGCCCAGGTAGTCTGGCCAGGTGAAATGATGGCTTCAGCCTCCCCTGAAATGATGCTTGAAAATGACCAGTCCGGCCCTTGTCGATGAGAATCATACCGGCCCTTTAATGAAGCTGAGCATACTCCCTTTGCAGTCATTCTTGTGTTGTTATTCCAGAATAAAAATGCTGGGTTTCCATTCTACATAGGAAAAGTACCCTCACATACCTCTTCTCTGCATTTCTTTTCAAAACATTTTTATTCTTAGACATCTCAATAGTTTATATTTTTCATAAAACATACCCTAACAAAATATGACTGATAACTATCATTTTATCTCATTTTTAGTTG
The DNA here is from genome assembly GCA_019843855.1 of Hylomyscus alleni. NCBI lineage: Eukaryota > Metazoa > Chordata > Mammalia > Rodentia > Muridae > Hylomyscus > Hylomyscus alleni. The sequence continues at coordinate 15,126 of JADRCC010576586.1, forward strand.
TATTGAATTAGTGAGAAGTAATCAACACCTAGCATAATCATGTAATCTATATTTAAGATGTGTCATATTTTTATGTTGTTTATATTTCAGGAAACAATAATATATTATTTTAAGGTAACTGGAAAATGTATAAACACATTTTTTAATAGATTTCAACTAAGATTTCAAAATTGCAAGATTATAATGAATTATATATAAATCTATACAGGTATCAATTTTTAAATGTGTAGCTCTCGTACCTCATCAAAACACTCATCTAATATGCTATAAGCTAATGTCATGTCTTCTTTTAATTTTCATTCTGCTTGAGGGTCTGTATTTTAGATATATCAAAACACTCTCAAGGAATATCAGGAAAGAGTAGCAGAGCTAGTATCTAGCTTAAGCATCTTACTCTACAGCAATGGTTCTCAACCTGTGAGTTCCACCACCAAAGTGGTCTCATATCAGATGCTATGTATATCAGCTATTTATATTACATTCACGACAGTAGCAAAATTACAGTTATGAAGTAATCGTGAAGAACATGTATGGAGATTGCTACAACATGAAAAAAACTAGGTTTCCATTCCATATGATAAAAAGTACCTCTCACATATTAAGGGACTGCAGCATGGGAAAAGTTGAGAACCACTTTTTTATAATCTTTATTAATACCATGCAGCAGTGTGGTAGCAGATTCTTGGGAAGTGGGAAGGTTTAAAATATATCAAGTGTGTGTGTGTGTGTGTGTGTGTGTGTGTGTGTGTGTGTGTGTGTGTACTCAAAGCAGTAAATAAGAAGAAAGCGACCAGGTGTTCCTGTACAGTTCCTTATTTCCTGCCTTGAAATATGAAGGAAATATCAAACAGGTCAGTATTTCACAGTTCTAAACCTTTCCATAAACACCTGGTGTTGGTGGTGGTAGAAGAGAAATAAACTGGCAAGAATTATGTGTCTTAGCCACACTCTAAGATAAACACACCTTAAACTCTAAAATTTATATGAAATAGGTCATCCATACAACAGGTTTTTTTTCCCTATCTGTGGAATGTTTTCATGATACATTTATTTAAATAAAGATCTAACCTAAAATGTCATGTAAAAATATTTCAGAAAATGATGCTGCCAATGGTAAGTTCAGAAACTTAAAATAAAAAAAGGCAGCCAGCATTAGGACAGATGGAATGTAGGCAGGAATAAGGCATCTAATAACGAGCGGGGAAATTCAACAACGGTCATCTCAATATACTGCCACAAATGTTTAAGGACAAAATAGAACAGATAATTATGTAATGTTCTTGCTAATCCATTACCAAAAGGATGTAATTGTTTTCAACATTTCATGCTGCATTAACTCTTTGTTCCTATATAAAAATAGTGGAATTTTCTGTTACTATAGTCTATAAAGATGCATTTGTATATTCAAGTTTTCATTAAGTACCTGTCAAAAGGACGAAATGCAAACGTCTGCTGGTTGAGATGGTGAACTTATCAGTCTGGTCTCATGTAGTGATTTGGCACCAGGCCTTGGGTTGTTATTTGGCCTGCATGCGGTTGTATGCCAAGCAATGAACAATCTGGGGGCATCTATTATCTTGTCATTAAGAAAATTCCAATTACTATACTTGGCAATCTTTTGCTTGTCAGCTTCCAGTTCCTGATACCAAAATAGCTTGATTTTTCTCACATGCCCTTAGGAGACGACGTGAGAGAAGCATTATGATCGGGTTTCCATGGCAGTGGCGAGATACACAATTTCCTACGTGGACAAAAAGCAGATTAATGACTTTATAATTTGATAACATTTTTCTTACTATGCATGTGAAGTGGAGGTGCATGGAGCTTTTACTTTAGGATGAATTCCAAGTTTGCTATAAAATACTCTCATGATTTCTTACTTTCTCATCACTTCTCTCTTTATTACCCCAAAGTTATTATTATTTTTCTTTTCTTTTTTAACCATTTCAAACTTTTATCATGTAGGTGTCCTTGCCTTATCCTGATATGATCCAAGTGAACATCATAGCAAGCACCCATTTCTATTCTAGCATATATGCTGGCACATGAGACTCTTGGATTTTTTTTTCTTTCTATGTTCCTCTTGCCCCAACACCCTGGGGCAATACTACAGAATATCTGTGACCATATGTCAAGCACAAAGAACAACACAGTGCTTAGACACAGCAGAGAGATTGCTACCAACATAACTATAATCTTAGTGGTTTCACCCGGCAGCTGATGGAAAGAGATATAGAGACCCACAGGCAAACATTAGAAAAAGCTCCAGGAAACGTGTGGAAGGTGGAAAGGAAGGATTAGAGAAGCCAGAGGCAAAGGACACAACAAGAAAAGCTACAGAATCAACTAACTTGGGCCCATAGGGGCTCACTGAGCCTGAACTACCAAGTAGAGAGCAGGCCTGGGGTAGACCTTGGCCTCCTATACACGGTAACTGATGTCCAGCTTGGTCTACAGGTAGGACTCCTAACATCAAGAGCAGGAACTTTATGACTGTTCCCCGCCTTTCACTCCCTTTCCCTTACCTCGGCTCCCTTGGCTAACCTCAATAGAAGAAGAGCTACCTAGTCTTATTGCAACTTGATGTGCCAAGGCAGGTTGAGATCCATGGGAAGCCTCCCCATCTCTAAGGAAAAAAGGAGGGAGGGTATGGGGGGAGATGAGGTGAGAAGGAGGAACTGAGAGTGGAGGAGGGAGGGGAAACTGTGATCTGGATTAAATTAAAAAGATTAATGAAAGAAAAACCACCACAGTCTGCAGCTGTAACAAATAAAGGTGTCACTGCAAATGGAGTATTTAAAAAAAAAAAAAAAAAGATAATCAGCTCAAGACTCTACAAATCTTTCACATTCAGGAGATTTTAAATACGGACTTTGACGAGTCTCAGGTCAAACCTACGTGATGTTCAATCTCTTCCTCTAACACACATTTTCCCACTTGGCAGGCTCTGCCGTGGCTTTAAGTTGAGCTAGTTTGATGACACTGACCTTTATCCTTGAAGCAGAAAAATTCTGATTTGCTTATCTCTGCCAGGCTAACATTACTGTAGTTGTCCATCCGTGTTAGATGGGGAACAAAAGTGCCCAGAAAGAGTTCAGAGAATCTTCATGATTCAGACCACTCTTTATAGTCCCTCATGTAATATCAATATTTGTTTGCCATGGTATCCAGAGTTTTGTTAGTGTTTCGACGATAGTAATTCATTTCTTCTTCTATTAATTAGGAAATCGCTAGAAAAAGACACAGAAAGATAGGAGGGCTTTTGAACTTCCAGGGGAACAATATTACCATGAATCCTGATGTGAAAGCCACTTTCCAAGGAATGAAAAGTTTTATCCTAGAAACACTGGTTTTTGAATGAATGGATGAATGAATGAATGAATGAATGCACAAATTCTGTAAGTTAATTTTTTTCATAGGATAAAATTTAAAAGGGCCAAATCTTTCTAACCAAACCAGCTCAAATAATTTAGTTTAATACGCAATCTAGCTACTTCTGAGCTCCATGCCCAGAGTTATCAGCATTTAGTCTCTGGGTCACTGTGCTGTAGTTGTCCGTCCTCAGAAGTCCCTTGGTGACTCCTCCTCATACTCAACCTCATGGCAACCTTCTTCTTCCTCTACCTTCCTCATGGCCCTTCTCATGGACTCTGTTGCCTCACGACAAAATCTTTCTACCTGGTTCTTCTTGAGACCCCTGGCTTGAATAAGAAGCCAAGCCTTCCTATCTCTTCTACCTGGTCATTTACTGTTCAGCCTTTTATTAATCAAGCAGAGATAAGTGGAGAACATTCTTTACACGACATTGATACAGGATATTCTTCAATATTCATGATGATGCTGGTGTCTGGACTGTAAGTAAATGTTGGGATGCACAGAAATCAGCATCTGAGTACACAATGAACAACACTCTCCAACAATTTTTTGTAGTGATGGCTCAGACAATATTATTTCAATTTTTTCAGTGGAGTGCCCCTTTCCAGATAATGAATATTAATTGATTGTTTTCAATTAATTTTGAAGGCATTAACCCCACTCCAGAAAGTATTGTCCTCAAATTGCAACCATGAATGAGGGAGAACCAGTCACTGTTGTTCATGTTCTATTAGACTGGCTGTTCAAAGTGACAAGTCAAATGGACGATGAGTAGATGTCATGCCTATGTCACACCTGAGCAATTGTAAAATGAGGTCCTTTTCTAGATTAATGCTGTAGGGTTTCATATCAAATAGTCTTTCAGTAATCTTGTAGAGGGTGGTGCTGGCACAACCTAGGAAGAATAAAACTGATTCAGAGTGCGAATGCCATGTAGTTAAGTTATATCATTACTAGCTAAAAGATTCAAAGTATCCTAAGGTTATCATCTACATATATTCTTGGTCTGTATTCCCCCCAAACTGTAGATTTTTGTTCACATTCTCTTTTAGTAAACTGGATTGATTGTAGAGACAATTTGCCTTCTCTAGGATATTTAAGTAAACGTACTTTTGGTTAAAGATATCATGACATCAAAAGATTAACTTGATTCCTGTTCTGTCCTATAACTCATTTATATATCACTTCTCTTGATCTCTTAAACTCAGTCATCTTATATCCCCCCACCTCATCCAATCTATCCACTAATCTGCAGTGATAGATACTATCTCAGGCCTTTCTACATGTAGCCAATAATGGATCATTGTGCTCAACATCACTGAGAGGATATCTACCCACCATTTACCATCAACATTCCTTGAGGAGTTTTAGTACACAGATGTCTATTTGTGGCCAACATCAATCTTTTGGATTTATGTATAAATGAAGCTCAAGTTTCTTCTCTATTAAATGAACAGAAGATTCATCCTACGATATAGATATCCCCTTAGTGAGATGGATCAGTAGAAAAAGTTACAGAGCAGCAAAAAGTTATAATAAGGAAATATGAGAACCCAGCTTTTGTTCCATTTGGAAAAATATAGCTGTCTATTGAAATGTTTTTAAGTGTGGTCTTATGTCAAGCATTGCCATAAGATCTAGGATGATATATTAGTATGGACTAGATTTTCAATAAATCTTAGTGATTAAAGTATAAAAAAAACTGAGGTCAATTAGAGTAACAAATATGGACTGAATATTAGATAACAAAAGAGTGTTCAATTCTAGCACATGAAAAAAAAATGATGCAGTTGTGTTGTACCTGCTCTATGGAGTTATATGGTAATCAGAAGGCAACATCTCATGGCCCCTGAAAGGTTCAAAGGCCAAACAAAACAAAGTCAAAGTATATATATATTTATATATATATAGTATATAGTGTGTGGTACTTCTGTGTGTGTGTGTGTGTGTTGGTGTATGTATGTGTTGTTTTGTGTATGTGTGTGTGTATGTGTTAGTGTGTGTATGTATATGAGAGAGACATGTAGCAGACAGAGACAGAAAGAGAGGAAGACACAGAGAAAGAATATTTAAATGTTTAAAAAATAGTAAATATTAATGGTACTATTAGTTCTGCCTTTCTATTCATAGTTGTTATTTTTGAGATTATAATATAATTACATTTCTCCCTTCTCTTTTTCCCTCCCAACCTTCATTCAGGTTTATGATCTCTTCTTTAATTAATCATTCTTGCATGCATATGTCTATATTATATACATGTATATTTCTAAATATAACCATATCCATCCATATACTGCTACATGTGAGGATGTTTGGCACTCAAGGGCAATTGCTGTGCTCTTCCCTGTAGAAGACTCTCCTGATCCCAGCTTTCCTTAGTTGCCTATAGTTCTTAGTGTTAAGCTTTCACAGAATATTTGAAGTCCAATTTGGCATGTCCATTGGTGGTGTCCTTGTTCAGCTCATGTTTTGACAGTTGTGAGAATTTGTGTGTGTTTGATATTACTAGGAAACACAATCTCACAGTAAACTTCTTAATCTTCTGACCCTTAAATTCTTTCCTGCCTGCTTTTTACAATGTTTCCTGAGCCTCAGGGTCAGAAATGTTTTGAAGCGCTATTGAGACTAGGCTCCATTTTGATTGATTGTTTGTGTGTTTGTGTGTGTATTTGTGTGTTTATGTGTGTACATGTGTGTGTGTGTGTGTGCATGTGTATGTGTGTGTGTTTATATTTTCAAAGAAACAAAGCAGACTATGTGGGGAGAAAGAATAGAGAGAAATTAATCAGTAAGTATGTTAGAGATCACATTTATAATTTTTACCACAGAAAAAGATTAATGCCAATTGCATTTAACCATAGATTTTAGTCAATATAAGACTGAATAAAATCAATGCATTAAAAGATGTGATTGAAGAGTTTATCCAAGATGTACTTCAGATAAGATATATGAATAAAAACAATTTTGGTGTATTTATGGTATTTCTATTAGCTTTTATTATGCTACATTTTTATTGCTAAAAATGAAATATATTAATAAATATTTGTTTTAGATGCAAGAGAGGAATGTAACATCTTCATGCATTTAGGATTTTCTTCTCTGTATTTACTCATATGTCATGTACAACTTTAAAATAATTGTGACATAAGAAGATATATCTAAGGACAGCCTTTACATGATGTCTTGAGTTGTCCTGAGATGTTTCCTACTATTCAATACTTCAGTGTAGAATCAGTGGCTTTTAGCCTCCTGTTGATAGTCTTAAACATTATTCCCTCAAGGACCCAGAATCTAATCTGTGACTTCACCTTCCTCAGTGTCCATCACCCAATAATCCTTTCAGTTACAAATTCACTGAAGATAGAGAACTCATTATTAAATGACTTTTTTTTTACCAGATGGAGATCAGTCATTATACATGAGCATTCAAGAGACATTTCTCATTAAATACATAACAATAAGAAAATCCTAGACAGCATAAATACTTAACCATCCAGCTTTTTTTATTAGATTTTTTTTTTTATTTACATGTCATATGATATCTCTTTTCCCAGTTTCCCCTCGGGGAAAAAAAAAGAAATAAAATAAAATAAAATAAAAGCAACAACAACAACAACAAAAAACCCTATTCCCTCCCCTTCTCCCTGTTCCCCAACCCACCCTTTCCCACTTCCTGGTCCTGGCATTCCCCTGCACTGGGGCATAGAACCTTCACAGGGCCAAGGTCCTCTCCTCCCATTGATGAGCAACTTGGCCATCATCTGCTACATATGCTGCTGGAGCCATTAGTCTCACCATGTGTACTCTTTGGTTGGTAGTTTAGTCCCCAGGAGCTCTGAGGGTACTAGTTAGATCATATTGTTGTTTATCCTAAGGGGCTGCAAACCCTTCAGTTCCTTGGGTCCTTTCTCTAGCTCCTTCATTGGGGACCCTCTATTCAGTTCAATGGATGGCTGTGAGCCTCTACTTCTGTATTAGTCGGGTACTGTCAGAGCCTCTCAGGAGACAACTATATCAGGCTCCTGTCAACCAGCACTTGCTGGCATCCACAATAGTGTCTGGGTTTGATGATTGAATATGGCAAGGATTCCCAGGTGGAGCAGGCTCTGGATTGTCCTTCCTTTAGTCTCTGTTCCATAGTTTGTCTCTTCAACTCCTTCCATGGGTATTTTGTTCCCCCTTTTCAGAAGGAATGAAGTATCCACACTTTGGTCTTCCTTCTTCTTGAGTTTCTTGTGGTTTGTAACCATCCAGCTTTTTTAACAATTTCTGTACATATATCAAACAGTTCATCACTACAATTCACACAATTTGTAAGATTTGTTAAACTACTTTCCATTTATTTTGCCATTTTTTCTTCCTTGATTTGCTTTTACATAAATTAACATGTAATGCAAATTTCCATTACACTATTAAGATTTATTCCCTAGGGGGAAACCAAATCACATAATTTTAAATTAAGAAACGGTAGGATTTTAAATTAAAGCTTCAGAAAATGTTTATTATGAATTCATCTCTTAAAATTGGAAGGTTTGTATCTCATTGATTCCTTGTTGGCACACAAGGTTGTTTAGCCATCATCACTGATTCTAAGATATTTACATAAACACACAGTGACGCTTACTTTGTCAACCTGACACAAGCTAGAGTCATCTGGGAAGAAGGGCTCTTCATCGAGAGATTGCCTCCATCAGATTATGCTGCAAGTCAGTTTGTGGGGACATTTTCCTAAGGAATAATCGATGTGGGAGGACCCAGCCCCTATGGGTGGTACCATCCCCCTGGGAAGAAAGCACTCTGAGCCAGCCATGGAGAGCAAGCTAATAACAAGCATTCCTCTGGGTTCTCTGCTTTAGTTCCTGCCTCTTCATTCCTGACTTGACATCTGGTCTTGGCCTCCCTTGATGATTCTCTGTGCCAAATAAATCCTTCCCTATTCAAAAAGGGTTTGGTCGGAGTGGGGTTTATTCTATTTTTATTTGTTTTCTTTTATTGAAAATACCCTTTGTTTCTATAGTATATTCTGATTATGATTTCCCCTCCATCTCCTCTTCCTAGCTCCTCTTCACCTTCCTTCACACCTGGATCCATCCCCTCTCTAGCTCTTGTTTGAAAAAAAAGATCTATGAGATAATAATGAAATAAAATATAGAAAGATAAAAGAAAAAAACAAATCAGGACTAAACAAAATGAAAACCAGAAGAAAAAAGAGCCCAAGAAAAGGCACAGGAAACAGGTGCAGCCTTAGAGACACACTCAAGAGCACACTCAGGAACCCAGAAAAACCCATCAGAAACCACAATATATAAACAAAACCTACAGAGTAAATAAGTAATAAATATATACAAGAATTGAAATTAGATTTTTAAAAAATGGAGACAAAAAGAAAGCTGTGACACTACAAAGGAAGGGCCTTCGGAAGAAACTGGTGAGTTTGTTTTCTGCTGGCCATCTACTGCTGGGTATGAGACCAAGCCTTGAGATTCGGTTTTTCCTAGTGAGATTCATTTGGAGAAAAGTTATTTATTTATTTATGTTTTTGAGAATGGTTTTCAGTCGGAGATAGCTTCTGTGTTACGGAGGGAGCCATGGATCTACCTGTTTCATCTCTAAGACTCCATCCTATGCAGAGCCATGCTGGCCCCGTGCATGTTGCCCTCAGTCTCTGTGAGTTCATATGTGCTTTGATAATGTTGACTTAGAGGCACATGTTACCTTAATGTCCTTCATTCCTTTTGGTTATTATTCTTTCTGTTTCCTCTTGCACAAGTTCCTTGAGTTCTGTGGGGTGGGGTGGGGATTTGACAGAGACATCTCCTTGAGGACTGAGTGATTCAATGTCTCTCACTCTCTACATGTTAGCTGGCTGTGGGTCTCTGCATTTGTTTCCATCTACTGCAGGCAGAAGCTTCTCTGATGATGGCTAAGGAAGGCACTGATCTCTAAGTATAGCAGAATGTTATTAAGGGCCATTTTATCACCACATTCTTTTTGTAGTTTTCCTCTAGGTCCCTGACCTAGATAGTTTCAGGCCCTTGGTCACTCAAGCAGTGTCAGGTATGAGTTCCATCTCAAAGAGAGAACCTTAAGTCACATCAGATATTGGTTGGTTACTCCCACAAGCTTTGTGCCACCATTGCACTGATGTTTCTTGCAGACAGGACACTGTTGGAGATCAGAGTGTTTGTAGCTTGTTTGGTGTAAAAAGAAAGATATGTGTGTGTGTGTGTGTGTGTGTGTGTGTGCACGTGTGTGTATACACGTGTGTATATATACAAGCGTGTATATATATATCAGAGTGGAGAAGAAATGTATGAGCAAAATTAAATATGTATCATATTTTGCATTTACCCATTGAGTTTCACTGGTACTCTTTGTGCATATTAGGGTTCTCTTTAACATCTAGGGAGGTGACTTAAATATCTTCCTTTATGTTATACTTTCTGCTTATGCAAATGAAGTTCAGCAAAGGTTGAGATTGGGCCTTCACTGGGCTTTCGTGTGAGTATACCTAGAACCCGACATGAAACCATATGCTCTGGGAGCTTTCTACATTGTCCTAGATCTTAGCACTGGACCTGGAAGTTTGGTTTTGAGTTTTTGAAACCATTTACATCTACACACACACACACACACACACACACACACACACACACACACCATTTATCCAATACTATAAATAGTCACAGTATTGTACAATTGCTGCTTTATTTTTGACAAATACTAAGGAAGAGTTTGCTTCACTCTGAGTGCTTCAAAAGCAAGCCAAGCAAAAACAGTTTTGCCCATGTAATCTTCAAGGATCCAAAGCACACACACACAAAAACAGCTATTATCTAAGTAAGACTGTGGCACTGAAGGAGCTCCAACCCTGATCTGTCCCTTTGGTGGTTGCCAGACTGCTGGTTTTCATGTGATTGTGGACTTTGGGTTTATAAGCCTCCTCTGAGCTGGACTGAGCAAATAAGACTGGAGCCTGTTAAATCCTCAAAGCAGTTTATGGCTCTAGCTGGACAAGAGCCACTTTCTGATGCACTGGGTTACTTCTTTGCTGTAGTCTTTGTTCAACCTTTAGAAATGTAAAGAATGTTTCACCGATTCTGCTCATGTTCTCCGTGAATTTCGGTTCAAGGAAAACTTGGGAGAGCCTCACCCTGTCATGTTCTCTAGTGTCATTTCTGCAGTGAGACTTTGTTTAAATTCATTTCCAGTTAGTACAAAACCCAAAATAATAACATATTCCTGCTTTGAAAATGATCTCAGGTCTGTGGCAATAGCTCACCAATGTAATGTTTCCTTTGTAATCAGGACTGCCTGAGCTGGGTCTCTAAACCAATGTAAAATAAAAGGACTGGCATGGTAGCAGGCACTTGTAAACCCAGCATAGGAAGGGGTTTTCTGGTCAGCCAGCCTGGCCTACCTGGTGACTTCCATCCCAGTAACAGAGTGTTCTCAGTGCAAAACAACAACAAAAACGATAGATGGCTGCTGAATAATTGAACTCCAAATGTTCTCTGCCATGCATGTATGCATGTACATGTACACACACATACATATGCTCATACAAATGTGCACGCATAAACACATGAACAGGCACTCATATACAAGATTTTTAATCTCTTCTTTCTTTAGAGTTTACATGCAATCTGTCTGTTAGTCTAGACTGTTGGACAGGTAGCCATCCAATTAATGAGACCCTTCGTTGGCATAACTTTATATTTACAAGAGAGAAACTCAATTTAACATACAAGTTGAGAAAGGAGCTTCTTTAATCATGAATATGATTGGTTTTTTTTTCCATTAAAACAGTTATTTTTAAAGTTGGGAAGGTGGAGGTGGAAGGAGTTTGGGTAAACTGTAAGGGGTGACTACGATTAAAATATATTTTATGCATGCCTGAAGTTCTCAAAATTAACTAAATATTTTAAATTTAAAATTATCCCCATCTGTCTGCTTTATATATGTTCCTTTCGCCAGAAGCTCTTCATCTTGTGATTCACAAATTCTAAATAGCAATACAGCAAGGGAAAAAAATCACAATTATTTTATAATTTCTGTCACCTATGGATTTTCATATTGCATGGATAGCTGTAACATGTAAACATGAGAGTGTGGGAGTTTTCCAGATTCAAATCATGACCATGGTCCATGAAGGCGACAAATAATTATAAGAATACATCTACTACACTGCAAGTATTACAAGGTTTCTGGTAGAAAAGAAGACACAAGCCATCCTCTTCCAGACTCTCAGTGTTTGAAGATGTTACCATTTCAACATGTCTATAACCATAAAGTAACCTAGGAAAAAAAAAAAACAAAAGGTTTTCTCCTCCCAATGCTTTGCTTAGAAAGTTTATATTTTGTGGCTGAATGATTAAGGTGAGGGATAGAAGATTTTTCAGTTTTCTTCTTTTTAGAACCTCACAAAATTATCATAATGGTGAATATGGAAAACAGATATGAGCACCTGCAGGGAAAACCACCCAGGTGTCCATACAAGGTGTTGAATTCCCTAGAGGTTGATTTTTTTGGTTGTTGTTATTAGTAATCATTCCATTCGTTTACATCTCAAATGATCTCTCACTTCCTGGTTATCCATCCAGGAACCCTTCATCCCACATCTGCCCTCCCCCATCCCCTCTTGGCCTCTATGAGGCTCTACCGCACCCACCCAACCTTCTCCTGTCCTACTGCTCCAGAATCCCCTTACACTGGGGCATCAAACCTCCATAGGACTAGGGAGGGGCCTTCCCTCCCATGGACATCAAACAAGGCAATCCTCTGCTATATATTTATCTGGAGCCGTGGATCCCTTCCTGTACACTCCTTGGTTGGTGGCCTAGTCCCTAGGATCACTTAGGTGGTCTGGCCAGCTGACATTGTTCTTCCTATGAGGTTGCAATCCCCCTCTGCTCCTCCGGTCCTTCCACCACCAGCTCCCCCACCAGGGTCCCTGAGCTCAGTCTGAACGTTGGTTCCAAGCATCCACATCTGCATTGGTCAGTTGCTGGCAGAACCTTCCAAAGAACAGCCACACCAGGTTCTGTCAGCAAGTGCCTCTTGGCAACAGCAACAGTGTCGGGGGCTTGGTGTCTGCAAACAGGATGGATCCCCAGGTGTTGTGGTCCCCAGTAATCAGTTGTGGGTAACTGGGCTCAGGGTGCCAGGAAATGAACTGGAGTCCTCCGTAAGATGAGTGAGTCCTATTCATCACTGAGCTCTCTCTCCAGCTCTTCATTGCGTTTCTCCTTTGTTGCAGTACATGTTAATAGTTCCATAAGGTCTGAAAGAACAATTAGGTGTAGCAGCTTTATTGCTTGAACTTCCGTAATAAAAGATTTTAATGTTTACATTGCTTGAAAGTTTGTGTTTTTATTAGATAGAAAGCAAGGGAAAGCAGGACAAAGTAACACTTCACATTTGCTTCATGATTCTGATGAATGTTACAGACTACACCGTCAAATCCAAGATTACATCCCTCCTGCCCCCCTTCTGAGGAAATGCTTTTCACAACCACAGTTTTGGCAGGACATCTCTCTGTTCTGGGGATCAGGAGTAAAACAAATGTTTATTGTTAGCTCTGTCTGGCCAGGAAAATTATCATAGAGAGAAATACTCACTTTCCATAAACATTTTATCCATGGATTGGAAAAAACCCACTATTTTACACTATTTCCAGAAAGGATGCTATGACCAAGTGGGGCAGAGACAACAATGTGGTCACAGATGGAAAACCATAAAGAAAACTCAAACCCAAAGTGGACCCATAATAAAGCAATCCACCCGCAAGTGTCTGAGATTCTCCAGTGCTTAGACCATGGCTCTGACTCCCTGCAGATTCTCATTTACAGCATTCTTCAAAACAACAGATATTTCAAATAAAGAAAATATGTAATAAAAAAACAACAGATATTTCTAAACTATAACTGTAGTAAATTAAAAAAAAAAATGTATAGGGCTTCACAATGCTAGGACATTCACAATGCCATGAGGATACTAAAAACCTGGGATGTGAACATTTGCTTAGTTTCTATTTTTATTTTAGAATATATCTGCTTTCATTTATCTGTTTATGTATGTGGTTAAAAATTGATGAAAAATTTATATAACTACTTTTTAAGAATAGTGATAATACATTAACAAACATATTACTAATTTAGAGGTATAGTTGTTTTGCTCATTTGGAATTTTTTGAAACCATGTAAATTTTCTTATCCATTTCCTTTTAAAATCTTGCAATTTTTTTAATGCTGGTTTTACAGATATTATGAATAAAAGCTGTATCCAGAATCTCACAGTACTATGATGCCCAATAACTTCAAATATTTTTGTTCATTTATAAGGTTGTGTGATAACTTGCAATCCTATAGTATAGAAAAATCATGAGTTCTGAGAACATAAATAGAAAGACATTTATAACTGTAAACAGCAAATAAACTAAAAGCTCTAGCCAGATGGTAAAGCTGTGTACAAGTTACATTGATTCCTGACCTACCAGACTATTTTTAACATCAGCAAAGGATCTGTATAGTGAACTCAGAATCAAACTTTGGGAAATTAAAACTTAGCTAATGTTTTTGATAAGATTATAAAACATTCCTTATGGATGTATTACTCTTTTGTAACGAGTTTGAATTTAGTCTAAATTGAAAATGGATAAGGTATCTTTGTTAACATTAAAGATCTGTCATTTGTTTGTTACTGTAAGTTTATTCTGTTCCCTTTGTTTAGTCTAAAATGGAATTTCCTTGGAGAAAGTGTGTCCAAAACTTGCCTGAGACAACGAAATGTCTTTAATTACCTTGTTGTATCTAAAAATTAAAGGGGTATTTTATATTTTAATACATGGTAACTTCAAGCTGGTTATCAATGTTGAACATTATATATAGGAAATTGATTTGGTTCCTTTCTGGTCAGGCCTATACAACATATGTATTATACAAGCAACACTAAATGGACTCAATATATGCATGTATATTGTATGTGTGTGTGTTATGTTTATAAATTTCTATACATAGCATAAAATATATAAAGTTTCATATATATCATATATAATATTATTTATATATTATATTATATGTAATATTAGATGTAATATTATATATAATATATAGTAACAGGAGTTGGAGAGGGTAAGGGAGTGGTGGAACTGGTTTAAGCACAGTACACATGCATGAATTTCTCAAAAAAAAAAAGATGAAGAAGTAGAAGTTGACCATTATCACTTTTGAAGAAACATATGGAGGAATAAGAAATGGAAAGATCCTTTTGCTTGTACATAAATGAAGTGTTTCTTATTTAACCAAGTTGAAGCCATATGTGTTTGCCTTGATGTGTCTGTGCTGAATTTTAATGTAGAGCATGCTAATTTTTTTTTATTTATTTTGGTTGTGATTTGAAAGAAAACCCTTATCCATGTGACAATTAAAAAATGAATCTAAACGCCAGTGACATATGGGTCCCAGGCAAAAATCTCCTTCCCAATCCCAGCTTTGCCTTGAAGCTCATATTTGCATGCTCTCCAAATTGATTTCACTCTCCAGGGATTTAGAGAATTGTTTTCAATACACTTTTCATTGCTCTTCCTATGCAGGTCCACAACATTGTGAAACTAGCTGCATGGTTTACTGTTGTTCATCAGGAATCCTTTCAGGAGAACAGTGCTGCCATGTATCTTAATAGGAACATGCTTACAGAAAATTTAGCCTGTAGCGTATAACCAAGATTCCTTAAATTGCTTCAATCTTAGAACAGAAAATACATAGGAATTTGCTTGTGTATCAATGCATGTCTTTCATAACATAAAAAATTCACTATCAGAAGGCATTTTTTGTTTTACAAAGCAACTGATTTCTCCTTAGATGAAGCTTTCTTCCGTTTGATTTACTAAGAAAAATGGAACAATAAAAATGCAAAATGTCAATTTATTGACAAGTTAGGTGATTAAATGCTAACAAGATTGTGTCAAAGGTACTGCATGGGAGTTTCTTGACCATTAGATTTTTTCCAAAAATGTATGTGAATGTTTTTCATGTGACTTCTACACAGATAAGACAACACGCACCTTCAGTGTAATCAAACAAGAAATTTAATGAGGTACAAATATAATAGTAGAAACTGAAGTAACTTTTCTCTCATGCTAAAGAGATTCCTTTTTGAATTGGTAATGATGACCTGGTCATATCTTAACAACCAGGTCTGAGCATCTCTTAACCTCCTTTGTTAGATCTAACACTTATTCCTTTGAATGATTTTATTTTGGTAAATGTGGAGCAGCAGAAACATGTGTCCAGTGATTGAATCCAGAATCCTGCATAATGATTATGTGACAGCTGACATCAAAATGAGATGGTCATCTAATAAAATGTTAATTTGGTATTTCTGACCAGTTTCATTTGGACATCATGCCACAACTATGGAATATAAATAAGATTTCATGGCATTAAGATGTTACTCAAGCGGGGAAAGACAAGTGTGTTTGAAGAACAGATAAGTTACTGAGATTTTCAAAAGAACAGAAAAGAACATTAGAAGTGATCATATTTGTGATATGAAGTAAATGAATCTGAGCGTCCATACCAAATGTAATTCTTCAGAGAATAATCAACACTAAAATGGACTCTTCAAATAGTTGGGTAAAATACAAAGTGTGAAATTGTGAAGATAAATGACCACCTCTTCTTGTTCCTTTACATTTATATGATCAGTCTACTATTTTCTCTTGATTTCACTGACACTAACAAAATTGGAGACCATTAAAGAGGGGCTTGTTTTCTAGTTCTTAATGAATTTCAGGGACTGAGAAAATGATGTTTCAGTGAGTAATAAATACTTGTCTTCCAAGTATGAAGACCTGAAACCAAATCCTGAGAACTTATTTGTGCATAGAAACAGTAGTTTTCATCATTACCCTAGCACTCCATGGCAAGATGAAAAGCATGAACAGAATAATCCCCTTAAGCAGAGACAGAATCATACCTGAAATCTTACAATCCAGCTCTCATGGGGTGAACAGAACACAATAAAAGATCCTGTGCCAAACCAGGTGGAAGACAAGGACTAAGACCTAAGTTTTACTTCCACATATTTGCTTTAGAAAACACATGCTTGCAATTACACATGTGAACACACATTCACTAACACAAGGATAGTAGTGAAAAATATTTGCAATAATATTAAAGAGAAAGTGTCTTTATCAAAAAGAGCCTATTTGGGGAGCTGGTATATTGCTCTGAGGTTAAGAGCAATGACTGTTTTTCTAGATGGTCATGATTTAATCATAGCACCAACATGAGCTCACCACCTTTTATTTCTGCACCCCTTGGAAATTTAATGCCCTCTTCTTGCCTCTGTGGGTAGTGCAGGGACATGGCACACAGACTTACATGCAGACAAAACATCCATGTATGTAAAATTAATAAATTAATACACATATATTTTTTAAAACTTACATTTCTGGATTCTACTGGTGAGGGCAGAATGAAGAACTCAGGGGAATTCAGTCTGTAGAATCTAAACACAAAAATGGATAAAAGTAATACAAAGATTTTAGGGAATGGAAAAATGACTAAAGGCCAATAGAATGAAAAAATTATTTACTCATATAAAATTCCTATTGAATGATATTAAAAGATAAGTTCTATTTTTGTTGCTTGGGGATGTTCGTGTAGTTCCCACTGTAAGGAGTACAAATTACATTCATAAACACTAAGTAGTAGCTAATAGAAATGCCTTTAAGAAATCATAAGTGAAGTTCTTCAAGATAAAAGAAAATAAGTCAATGTTAAAATATCTAGGGAATATTAAAATATACATATATATGTATATATATATATATATGAATGCCTAAAATATATGTGCCTTACTATTCAAAAGATGCAAATATCTTATTCCATCTCTTAACTTTTAAAACAACATAATTCCCCAAAGCATAACACACATTTCTCTGCTTTTTATTTTATACCTTGTGCATACATGACTATTTGAAAATAATCACACAAATAAGGACAAAAGAAACAAATTTCAATATTTTATGGGAAATAAGCTGTGTTAGGACTTTACTGATGTGAACAGATACCATGACCAAGGTAACTCTTTTTTTTTTTGTTTTGTTTTGTTTTTGTTTTTTGAGACAGGGTTTCTCTATATAGCCCTGGCTATCCTGGAACTCACTCTGTAGACCAGGCTGGCCTCGAACTCAGAAATCCACCTGCCTCTGCCTCCCAAGTGCAGGTATTGAAAGCATGCACCACCACTGCCCAGTCCCAAGGCAACTCTTATAAGGACAACACTGAGGCTGCCTTACAGGTTTAAAGGTTCAGTTATCAAGGTGGAAGCATGGCAGTATTTAGGCAGGAATGGTGCAGGAGGAGCTGAGGGTTCTATACCTTCGTTTGAAAGACACTAGGTGAAGACTGACTTCTGAGCAGCTAAGCGGAGGGTATTAAGTCCCGTGCCCACAGTGACGCACCTAATCTAACAAGACCACACCTACTCCAACAAGGCCATACCTCCTAATAGTGCCACTCCCTGGGCCAAGTATACACAAAATGTCACAAAAGTACACTTTGGAAATAAAAACCATACTGTCACCACTAGAATTAAGGAAAATATATTGGATACACAAAAGTAAAGTATTACTTGTAAAATTTGAAAGTCTATTATTCCAAATATGTAAAATACAAAATAGCAGCAAGTGAGAAAGATAAGCAGTTGGGTAATGCCTGAGAGATTTCTCTTGATTGGATCATTATTGGAAGACTTATCTTCAATCAAGATCATCTGATATCAGAAGACCCACCCTAAATCTTCTGCTAGCATAGAAGAAGGAAGCTTTGTTCTCTCTGGCTGACAAGTTCATTCCTTCTCACTGGCAATAGAGCCTACTTCTTAAGGATTTTAAAAATCACTGTGGGCAAAACAAGTTTTGATTTTTGGTAGAAAGCCATTGTTGGACTACCTAGATAAGAGCCTGTAAGCCACTCTAATAAAAATCACACACACACACACACACACACACACACACACAATATATGTATAATAGATATATAATATATTTGTGTATGTGATATATATGTGTGTATATAATCTATTCTATTTCTATAGAGGACTTTTAATAGTACAAATATGTAAAATATTACAATTTGACACATTAGAATTGCACATTAGAAAAAAGTTCACAATCAATTATCTTGCTGTCCACATATTAATTTATAAGGACAAGTGTTAAAGACTTCTATAGAACTCTCACTTCAGAACAAGAATCAAAATCATGGAAACGAGTGGCAAAAATATCACTAAGACAGACATCTTATTTAAAAAAATCAATATACTTAGTAGGTTCCAAATTGATTTATCAAGAGATGAAAAATATACTGCTAATAAGATTAAAAAGAAATACTCATTAGATGCTTGGCAGACATTTAAAACTTAATAAAAAATTGTGAAAAGCAACATTTTGAATTTATTTTTAACTTCAATTGATTGGAGAAATCCATGTTACTGAAAACTAATAGTAAAAACCCTGAACACACCTACATGAAGGCATTTAATTGATTTATCATGCTAATAGCTATTCCAGACACAAATTTTAAGTACAGATTGCTTCTTTCAGTAATTTCTTAAACATTTATGGAAGAACACAAATTTCGCATAAACTATTACAAGAAATATATAAGTGCAGATCCTTTTTATTTTATAAGGCTGAAATATCATAACAACAGATACAAATAAATCATTTTAAAATATAGGAGCAAAATTCTTCACTAAACCAAAATAAATGATCTTTACTAAAATGTAAACATACATATCTATCAAAATATATAGGGATTAATATATTACATTAGTATAACACATTAATATATAAAATTTATATGGACAAGTAAGCATTATCCTAACAATTCGAAGATATTTTTAAGTTTAGGAGAACTTGATAAATTTCATCGAAAAATTGCATATGGACATCAAGAAGCTTAACGGTTGAAGACAGACTGCTCTGCCTTTACAGGGATGCTGTAACTCCAAACTCCTCAGCATTTCAGGAATGTTCCAATCTATGAGATTTGGGAAGGAACAGGCCTAAGACTACATTATACGATGCACAAATGGGAAGATCCAAGTCTTCAAAAGGTGCATTGAAAATCTTAAAGACTCTAGAAATAAGCTATCAATACTAATAACTGAAATTAGCAAGACTATAAAGAAAGCATCAATATAGAAATATAACCAGTTAAATGTATATAGACTAGAGAAAATTTGAAAATGAAATCTAAAAGCTATTCCTATTTGCTTATATTTGCTTCAATTCTGGGCTTTCTTTTCTTAATTTTTAATAGTTTTAGTTCTTTGATTTTTCTATCCCAGTTTTGAATTAGCTATTCTTTTGGTTGCTATTCACTTGTTTATTATTTCTTTTATGTTTTAAGATTCTAATGTGATTACATAACTCCCCCTTCCCTTTCTTTCCTGTAAACCCTATCATATATCCTTCCTTGTTCTCTTTCAAATTCATGGTATCATTTTTTACTAAGTATTGTTAGAGTCATTGTATATGTATGTGTATTTATATGTGTATGTATATCTGTATATAAGTATATACATATATATTTCTACACATAACTTTCTCAGTTTGTATAATGTTACTTTTTTTTAAAGATTTATTTATTTATTTTATGTGAGTACACTGTAGGTGTCTTCAGACATACCAGAAGAGGGTGTCAGATCTCATTACGGATGGTTGTGAGCCACCATGTGGTTGCTGGGATTTGAACTCAGGAACTTTGGAAGAGTAGTCAGTGCTCTTACCTGCTGAGTCATCTCACCAGACCGTGTATAATGTTACTTATATGTTTTCAGGGTTGATGACCATTTGGTATTAGATAACCAATTGTGCTCTTCCATGGAGAAGACTCTTCCTCCTACTCTAAACACTGTTTTGTTACCAGTGTGACTTCGTGCAGTGTTGAGGTCGCATGGTCTCTCCATATCTATATTAGTATGTCTATTGTTATCCTTATTAAGTTCGTATTTAGGCAGTCACGTTGTAAGGCATTATAGGTATAGCTTCTGACATTTCTTGAAGACACTCTCACAGAAAAGCTCATGCAATCTATCTGACCCCTCTTTTGCAATGAAGTGTGAGTTTGTGTGTAGATGTAACCATTGGAACTGACATTACAGTTCTGCATTTTGACTTGTTGTGTTTCCCTCTAATTGGTCTCTGTCTGTGGTCAAAGAAATTTCTTGAGGTGTGAGGCCTTCACTTATCTGTGGGCATAAGCACAAATATTTAGGATGCAGTTCAGAATTATTCTGGTTTAGTCAAGTGGTATCTGTGTGTTAGTCTCCAAGAGCCATGACTTTACTTTTCCTGGTTAGTTGGCTAGGATTCCAGTACCAGGCATGATTTTCCTTTTGTTGAATATCTTAAGTCTACTTAGAAAGCTATTGGTTAAGACCATTACTGAGCTCTTGGAGTTATCATATCATGCTGGTCATTTGGATCATATGCATAGAGTTGGGTAGGATTGTTGGTTGTCTCACTCCTTTGAAACTCCCTTAGTAGCTGGGCAATGGTGGCACATGCCTTTAATCCCATCACGTGGGAGAGAGAGCCAGGCAGATTTCTGAGTTTGAGGCCAGCCTAGTCTACAGAGTGAGTTCCAGGACAGTCAGGGCTACACAGAAAAACCCTGTCTCAAAAAAACAAACAACCAGCAAATAAGCAAACAAACAAACAAGATTGCTTAGTACCTTTTATACCATGAAAATTAGTACTCAAGGTGGATGATTCTAGGTCACTTGTAGCTGAGGGTCCTCTGTATTCATATTCAATTCTTAAAAGGAATGTGGAATTTCCCTATGGATTAAATAGAATATTGTACTCTCAGTGAAGAAAATGTATGATGACCAAAGAGATGCCTACACTTCATGGAAGGCTGGAAGTAGCAAGTCGAGACACACACAAGAAAACATGCTTATACTTCATAAGAAAAATCTATCAGATACTCACAAGCTAAACAGGAGGTGTATTGATGAAAACAGGAAGAAGAAAATAAATAAAGGCTCAGTAATTTTAAAGGGTTTCTTTTTAAGGCCCTAACTGCCCTGCAACTCACCCTATAGACCAGGTTGGCCTCATACTCAAAGATCCATCAGTTTCTGTCTCCTCTCCAGTGCTGGGATTAAAGGTGTGGGTCACCAACTCCAGACACATAGTAATCTTAAGGATTAAACGTCTAAGGGTACACTATAATGAAATACTATGTTGTTTGGCTTACAGTTCTAAAGTCTAGAATGCCAAGAGCAGCTTGCCAGGAAAGATGGTGAAGCCTTCATCCTCTGCTTTTGAGAGCTGCATTCCTACTCCCATCTACATAACATTCCCCTGCATATTTAGGTTCCTAGAATCGCCGTCTTTGAAGACACCAGTCAAGCTGGCTTAGGACCCCAACCTTATGACAATATCCTTTAATGTGCATTTTAGAATCTCTAGATCCAAATTAAGTTAGGCCCATGGCATATAGATTTTTCAAAAAAGTATTTAGGATTATAATGTACAAAATACATATTGAATATTTCTGGGAACAATCAAATTATATTTATCTAGAATATCAATCAGAGTGAAATTCTGGAAACTAAATTGAATGTTAATTTAGAATTTATTTGTG
This sequence comes from Hylomyscus alleni, assembly GCA_019843855.1. Classification (NCBI taxonomy): domain Eukaryota; kingdom Metazoa; phylum Chordata; class Mammalia; order Rodentia; family Muridae; genus Hylomyscus; species Hylomyscus alleni. The sequence goes on from JADRCC010576586.1 coordinate 37,169, forward strand.
GGGTGCAATAAGAAGGAAAGCCTTTATGTTTGTATCTAGAAGACCATGGACAATTTTGCCAAAGCTATTTCTTCATAAAAATAATTTCTTCATAAAATACATCAGTCTAAGCTATGAGGTGAAATTAAATGAGAGGATAAGTGGCTATTCCCAGGAGATGGAAGAAGATAGTGAACAAAATAATATTGTTTATCTCAATGCGCTCTTCTAGCAGAGAAGAGAGTAGCAATACATGGACAGATAATTTCATTTTGTTTCCACAGAGAGAGGACAAATAAAAAAAATAAAACACCCAGAGGACTGGTGAGATGGCTCAGAGGAAGAGCAGTCGCTCTTCCGAAGGTCCTGAGTTCAAATCCCAGAAACCACATGGTGGCTCACAACCGTCTGTAATGAGATCTGACACCCTCTTCTGGTGTGTCTGAAGAGGGCTACAGTGTACTTACATATAATAAATAAATCTTAAAAAAAAGAAAACACCCAGAAAAAGAATGAGATTTCAAAGGGGATTGGTTGGGGTCGGAGGCCTTCTTTGTAACAGAAAAACATTCAATAGGACCAATAAACTACAAGCTTTGTGCCCCTCCTTTTCCTTAATATTTTAATATTTACTATAAATAGTCTACATGTTTGCTTTTGTGAGGTTCAGATCTCAAACAGATCCACCCCTTCTCTGCCATTTCAGCCAGGCCTGCCCAGAAAGCCTCAAAAAAAGGCATTAGCTATGATCATTTTCTCTGGGTTCCCTAGAACACACTTTGGATATTAAGTACTAGATATAATTTCCTTTATATTAAAAGAGTGAGAATCGAGAGAAGCCCACATTTCAAAAATCTCAGGGATTTATATGTCAAAACCATCTACTAGAAAAGATAAAGGGAATGGGATGTGAAGTAGGAGAAGAAAGAAGTCTAAGCGTTGACACCTGGGGTAAGACTGGTGTCACGGTGCTGTCATCGCTGCTATGTGATATTTCCTAACAGGAAGGAGGAATGAGGCATCTGCTATCAAACACATCATGGAAAGACAGAGGAATGTCAAGGATAGGAAGAGGGGGGTGGGATGGGTGGGAGGATGTGAGCGTAGGGAGGGTGGGGAGGAGTGGAGCAGAAAATGGAGAAAGGGAGGGAGCATGGAAAGGAGACAGAGACAAGGAGGGAGAGAGTTACCTGACCGTGGAGTTTAGAAGAAGGACGTTCTTGTTCTAGCCAAGATTAACTGAAGTGAAACCTTCTCTTGAGTCAAGAGGAGCAAAACTACACAAGGCCAGGCTGTGGCTGTCACCATGGGAGCTACAAGTTAGCAGGGAAGATAGACGCAGAGAGAAAGAAAAAAAAAAGAAAACTGATAGAGATATGTGGTCAACAACAGTATAAAGGGAGCTGGTACAAAAAAAAAATGCTAAGAAACTTAAGAGACGCCGGGCGGTGGTGGCGCTCGCCTTTAATCCCAGCACTTGGGAGGCAGAGGCAGGCAGATTTCTGAGTTTGAGGCCAGCCTGGTCTACAGAGTGAGTTCCAGGACAGCCAGAGCTACACAGAGAAACCCTGTCTCGAAAAATCCAAAAAAAAAAAAAAAAAAAGAAACTTAGAGACGAGTAACATGGAACCAGTTCATGTCTTAGCTATTATAGTTCTGATATTAATCAAATGGAGATTGCCAAAGGGTAGGGTCTCTTAACATGAAGGATTGATTCTATTATTAAAAAAAAATTATCTTCAGGATTGAGAAATAATTCAGACGTAAAGAACCACTGGTTCAGTTCTCAGAATTCTGCAAGTACCTGTAACAACAGCTTTAGGAAACTCTGATGTACTGCCATCTACGGGCACCTGCACTCATGTGCACATTCCTACACACACACACACACACACACACACACACACACACACACACACACACCAAACAACAAAACTAAGCCACTTTATTCTCTGTCAATTCTGACTAATATTGCTAGAGAACAGAGAAAGTGTGCCACCTTAGACACATATCACACAAACTAAGACTTAAAAGCCTAAAAGTGTCACTTTTTTTTTTTTTTCAAAGAGACTGGCAACATCTAGGTGCTGAGAAATGCACAGCACCACCTATACTAAACAGGGCTCTGTCCCGGCTCTCTGCAGTCCTGGGAAATGAACAGCAAGCTGCCCTCCTCCGAAGCGTTGCTCTTTGGTTGAACCTGCACTGATATGCTTGGCCTTATATTGCCTGGGAGAGTAAGGGGAGTGGCGCTCCTGAATTATTATAACAGGAATCTTTGCCCTGGAAATATCTGTAGCCACTGACCCGACTGGAAGGTTATAGTCTCTCATTCGGTATTTTCTTTTTATAGGGATTATCTTTTGTGCATAGCAATAATAAATGAAACATCTCAACCCATCACCTATAGCCCCGGAATTCAAAAGCCCTTTAATATCAAACTCTCCCTTTGGAACTGTAAGTGCGGAGTTGATTGTTGAAATAGCTGCATCCCTAATCTTCAGAGATAATTCAGGGAAGCGTAACACACGGGTGCACACTGGTGTTAAGCTATAAAGCAAAGAAAATACAGCAATGTACAGCCGGCATAACTCAAATAGGATATCTTTCTCAAGCAGTAAAATTCCATCTCCAACCCATTAAAATGATGAATAATATTGCCTGGTATTTATATAGTGTCTTTCCACAAAGAGCTTAAAATGTTTTACTAACATTTTCTCATTAACTGAGCCTTCATCTCCATGAAATACACAGTGAGAGTTATCCTTGCTTTTTTTTTTTTCCTTGCTTCACCTGTGATTATTATGATATTGGACATGGTAAGTCCATAAAGTCAAGGGCAATCTGAAGACTGGTGATGCTAAGAACTTCCTTTTATCTATCCCTCCTTTCTTCTATGCTCATTGATAATATTACAATTCAAGTTTTCAATTCTCAAAGAAGACATTGTGTCTAGTATGTGTCTTGGGCATAGTGTTTTTAAATAGCTATCTTTTTAAAATTAATTTATTTTTTTAATTTATTTACATTTCAATTGTTATCCCCTACCTGGTTTCCTCCCTCCCGGAAACCCCGTATCCCATCTTCCCTCCCTCTGCGTCTATGAGGGT
>JADRCC010576587.1:4814-18493 GCA_019843855.1 Hylomyscus alleni
TGTGTGTGTGTGTGTGTGTGTGTGTGTGTGAGTATTATCTGGTACCATATACAAACCACTGTCTTTATCCATCCATCCACTGATGGACAGTTCAGGTGTTTCCTTCCATTCTTGGCCATGGTGAACTGTGTTGTAAAGAACAACTAACAAGGAAGGTGCTTTTCTCAGGTTTCAGATAATCTCAGATTTTTCCAGAGATGGGGGTGTATACCGTTTGATGTACTCCATGGAGTGCTCTGGGTCCCTCATGTGGGACCTACTCACGAGCTGTCCCAGAGCTTTCACTTGAATGCAGACGACAGTTTTCTTTCATTCAAGCATTTTGGGGATTCCACTTCATTAACTGTCACAACATCCTTCTCAGGCTGCCATCTACCCTGGTGACTGGGGAGGGCAAGGTGGGGCATATGAAAGTTAGATTACTAGATTTCAGGGAGGTAAGGGGACTCTGCGTCTTACATAGCAATGAGTTTTCAGAGACGAGCATAAAATTTCAATTTTCTACATTTTAAACTGTCTCAACTACTATTTTATTATATTGAACTGTTAAACCTGAATGGAAATAGATAAATGGTTTTCTTTAAAACTATTGAATAATAAATTATAGCTAAGCTGGAAAAAAGAATACTCTTGAAGTTGCATTGCAGAATCTATCTAAGAGATGTCAATAAGTCCAGGATTGGGGGAGGATGTTTGCTAATTTTAAAAGTCAAGACAAAGTTGGAAGGTTCTCATTTTTTTATTCCAATTTTTCTACAGAGATCTAGTACGGCATTGCCATGGGGACAGATATATTGACCAATGGACATGAGTAAAGCTTCATGCAATTCCCAGAAGATTTTGGCAGTGATTCCAATCCCACAATGAGGATAGGTTGCTCTCTTCAGTGTGTGGTATAAGACCAGTAGGAGGTCGTATGCTGTCTAGAAGAAATTAACCTTTGTCATATAGCATATGAAAATTAACTCAAGGTGAGCCACACACGTAGGCATGAGAGTTAAAACTACAGAACTCTTAGAAGAAAACTCGCAAGAGAGTGTTTGCAGACAGTGGATCTTAGATAGAAGACATGAGCAAACATTTCCTGAGAGATAATGTAGTGATCAGTGATGCATGAGAACGTGACCAATGTCACCAGTGGTCACGGAAGGCAAAGCCCAGCCACTGTGAGCTATGCTTCCTACTGCCTTGTATAGCCTTGAACAAAAACGTTCATGAGGATAAGGAGAAGATGGAATCCCTGTGGATGAGTGTGGGTGGTGCAGTGTAATGTTAATTATATTGGTAGATTGTCACGTGCTGTTTGAGCTCACTGAATAACTGACTCCAGATGTGGGGTTGGCCACCTCATTGCAGACCCTAGGTATCCCCTAAGAGCTCTCCTGTGTGAACTTGGGATACCCCTGAAGTCTATGACAGTGAAGAAAGGGAACAGCAAACATAGCAAGAGTCAAAGCAGCCAGTCAAACCATGCCTGCGGTGGGAAAGCAGAGCTGGAAGCCCAGCCAAGACGAGCTCAGCATGGGAGGAAGCCTCACCAGGGCTCCAGCTGGCAGCTCTAATGGGGCTTCCCCAGTCCGTATCTGCTGGATGTCGGACTCTCCAGCAGGAACACAGCTGACTGCCTTCACAGGGCTTCCTCGGCCAGTCTCTGTACTGACTGGGTTTCGTGTATCAACTTGACACAAGCTGGAGTTATCCCAGAGAACAGAGCCTCCCTCGAGGAAATGCCTCCATAAGATTCAGCTGTAAGGCATTTTCTCAATTAGTGATCAAGGGTGGGAGGCCCCATTGTAGGTAGTGCCATCTCAGGGCTGGTAGTCCTGGGCTCTATAAGAAAGCAAGCTGAGCAAGCCAGCAAGCGGCATCCCTCCATGGCCTCTGCATCAACTCCTGCCTCCAGGTTCCTACCCTATGTGAGTTCCAGTCCTGACTTCCTTTGGTGATGAACAGCAATGTGAAAGTATAAGCTGAATAAATCCTTTCCTCCCCAACTTGCTTCTTGGTCATGTGTGTTTTGTGCAGGAATAGAAACCCTGACTAAGACAGAAAATTAGGTGTAGATTCCAGACATTAAAACAAGAAGCTGTAACATTGAAGTTGCCTTGGAGACTCTAATATTTTTGAGATGCCAGAGCCGTGGGCTATCTGCTGAGGAAAGCTGATAACAGGGAGTGGAACCAGCCCAGCAGGAAGACGTTTGTTGCAGTCAACACAGATGAAAAGGATGGAGATCTGAAGACAGCTTTGACATCAGACATGGAGATGCTGAGTTTGGAGTTTGCCCAGCTGGTTTCCTGTCTTGCTTTGGGGGTTACAGTTAACTGATTGGATGAATCTCAGAAGAGACTTTGAACTTTGGACTTTTAACATTGTTGAGACTGCTATGGACTACAGGGCTTTGACGTTGGACTAAATATATCTTGCATTATGCTATGTTTAGGGATGGCCCCCATAGACTCATGTTTGAAAAAGCCTATGGGGGCCAGGGAGTGGAATGTGATAGTTGTATATGCTCAGCCTAGAGAGTGGCACTGTTAGAAGGCGTGGCCCTATTAGAGTAGATGTGTCACTGTGGGTGTGGACTGCCTGGAAGCCAGTCTTCCACTAGCAGCCTTCAGATGAAAAGATAAAACTCTTCGTTCTCCCTCATCATGCCTGCCTGGATGTTGCCATGGTCTCGCCTTGATGATAATGGACTGACCCTCTGAACTTGTAAGCCAGCCTCAATTAAATGTTGTCCTTTATAAGAGTTGCCTTGGTCATGGTGTCTGTTCACAGCAGTAAAACCCTAACTAAGACAGTTTCTGCTGGACTTTTTCGGATATAATTTATATATATGAATGTATTTCCAACACGCATGTCTGTCCAATGTATTCATACTTTATGCCCTAGGAAACTAAAGGAGAGGTCTGACCCCTGGAACTGGAGTTACAAATGGTCATAAGTCACAACGTTGGTGCTGGGAACCAAACCCAGGTTCTCTGCAAGAGCAACAAGTATTCCTAGCCACTGAGCAGTCTATCCAGTCCCAATTTTCTTGAATATTTTGAGAACAGGATGTCATTTTGCTGTCTGCTGACTGATTATATATTCTTTTACTTTGGCTTGCTATATACTTAATGAACTAGCTCACTTGTTCAAAACCAAAAGTGTATCCATCATAGATCATTCTCAGGACTGCACAGAACATATAGACATGAAGGAAAATGTTTTGTTGGCTCCTCAGAGAGTTCTACTCTAAGTTTATATCCAAAGAAATTAGAATTTGGAACTCAAATAGTCACGTGTACACCAATGTTTCCAAAAGCTTTAACCACACTGTCCAAAATATAGGAACAAATCACATCTGCACTGAATGAATTAACACACCACCATTGCACGTGAGTGTGCAAGCATGTGTGTGTGTGCGTGTGCACTGAATGAATAAACACACCACCAATGCATGTGAGTGTGCAAGCATGTGTGTGTGTGCTGAATGAATAAACACCACCAATGCACATGAGTGTGCAAGCATGTGTGTGCACTGAATGAATAAACACACCACCATTGCACGTGAGTGTGCAAGCACGTGTGTGCACTGAATGAATAAACACACCACCATTGCACGTGAGTGTGCAAGCATGTGTGTGTGTGCGCACTGAATGAATAAACACACCACCAATGCACGTGAGTGTACAAGCATGTGTGTGTACTGAATAAATAAACACACCACCATTGCATGTGAGTGTGCAAGCATGTGTGTGTGCACTGAATGAATAAACACACCACCATTGCATGTGAATGTGCAAGCATGTGTGTGTGTGTGTGTGTGTGTGTATGCATGCACACACACACAAACCAGGAGATTTTGTCATATACCACAACATAATGAACCATGAGGACATAATGCTGAGTGAAAAAAGCCAAGCCCAATTAACAAATGCTGTATGTTTCCATTATAGCTAACCATATATAAGTCACCTAGCTTGGCCAAAATCATTTATATAAAAGTAAAGTGGTGGTTTACAGGGAGCTGAGGTGTAGGAGTTAGTATTTGGTAGGTAGGAAGTGTCAGTTTGGGAACTTGGGAAAGTTCCGAAACTGGATGATGGTAATGATAATATAGCAGTATACATAAACTTAATGTCACTGAACTTCATGCTTTAAAATGACTAAGCATTATGTGTTACTATGTTTCTTGTTTTTGATTGTCAAGTTGATACAACCTAGCTAGAATCACCTGGGAAGGGAGTCTCAATGAGTGATTGATTGTCTGCATTTAATTTGCCTGTATGCATATTTAGGGATGGATTTCCTTAAGACATTGATGCACGAAGATCCAGCCCACTGTGGGTGACTTCATTCCCTAGGTGGTGTGGGGATGTGTAACTCTCTTTAGAATACTAAAAGCAATCTGAGTACAAGCAAGCAAGCATGCAATGCCTGCATGCATTTCTCTGCTCCTGTGATCTGATCTGACCAAGTTGTACGTCCCCACCTCTCTGCTCCTGTGATCTGATCTGACCAAATGTTGTATGTCCCCACCCCCTTGACTCCCTGCTATGATGGACTGTAACCTGGATTTGTGAGCTAAAATAAACCCTTTCTCTCTTAAGTTGCCTTTTGTCATATTTTATTACAACAACAGAATTGAAACTATAACAGTTATAATATGTATGTATGTTTGTATGTATGTATCTTGCCACAAAACAAATAAATAAAACCTTAGCCAAAAACGGTAGTTCATAGTGTTTACTGAGAAGTCACCATTAAAGCCTGCTACAAAGAAGGCCTCTTTAACCTAGTGATTCTTAAAGCCAGTTGAGCAGAGAACCATCTCCTGGCTCATGTATTGCGAGCCCCCTCTCCTGGGCACTGACTGGTCTGGGGAATACAGTTTCAAACACTGCCTTGATGAGATTTTACCATCAAGCCAGATTCCTTTGGGCATCAGCGTTGTGGATTTGGCTTAACACTTGTATTATGTTAATTGAGTCTCCAAGATTGGCAGAAATCCACATGAAAGATGCTGAGGGTCCCTGACCGAAGTTGACTTCGATTGGTAGATAAAGTTGCCAGCAGCCAATGCCTGGGTAGGGAAACAGGCAGGACTTTAGAACTTGTGGGCAAGGGGACTAAAAGAGGAAGTAGGATTGAGAATTGCCATGCTGAGAAAAGAGAAGGACCAGGTCTGAAGAGGAAAGAAGAAAACGCAAAGCTCCAGATACCACCCTCAACCCCCCCCCCACACACACACAATGTCTACGGTCTAGGGCAACAATGATGGAATATAGATTTTAGTAAGTAATAACTCAGGAATAGTGGAAGAACACAAGGATGTTTGGAGTGGCCCAACCATTGAGCTGATTAAGGCATATTAAATATAAGGCTGTGTGCGTGTGTGTGTGTGTGTGTGTGTGTGTGTGTGTGTGTGTGTGTTTCATTTGGGAATCCAGAACATTGGGGAGGGTATCGAGGAACCACCTACTGCAACACATCAAATTTGGAGCTGAATGAAATATTTGTATATAAAGGTGATTCTGAAGAGCAGAGAGAAAAAAAAATTAACAAGGGGAGGCTGGGCTTGGGAAGAAGAAAACCTCCTCTTGTCCTGAGGACACCCTCATCAACAGGTAGGAGACATCTTCCCTGAGGACAGAGCATGAGCAGTGCCCTACATCCCTGAGAGCAGCTGAGCAAAGCCTGTCTGGGGAGTGAGGAACTGGCAGACTCTGGGGAGGAGCTCCAGCTAGGCTCCCTAGCAGAGCATCCCTGAGATTCCTGATGGCTTCCCTCTCCAGCCAGCCTCCCCGTGCATTCTAAACCCACCATGAATCTTTCTGGGAAGGGCATGGACTTCAGATACCAGAGTTTCTGACCCCAGGTACTCTGAGCCAATTGTGTCTTTCCTTCCGAGTGCCCTGCTAGCTCAGCATCACCCTAATGCTGCAGTCATTCATAACTGTGAGGCCATGTGTTCTCCTTCAGAAGTAGGGATTTCTGTGAGAGAAACGTTAACGGGAGGAGACGCCCTTTCTAGTGGGCAGTAGAACTCTGCAGCCAGACCCAGAACAATGTGGAGCATTGCAGTCCAGTCTGTGGTTCCCACACAGATGCCACAGTGTGCCTGGTCCCTGAAGAGAAGAGAACTTGATCTCATCCCAGCAGGGCCCCCAGGAGACCCTGCAAGTGGGGCAGGTAACCCTGTGCCTCGTGCTTTCTCTGTCCTCCGCCTTCCTCTGTTATCATTAGCTTGCATCTTCCACTCAGCAGCTTCATTGCTTCATTGGCCTTCTACGAGTGCACCTAGGTGGGAGCCTATTGACACAGGTGGAGGATGATGAGGGGCTTGTATGGTCGCTCTGCCACGGGCATCCAATTAGTTACTCGTGAGGACGTTCACTAGGCACACTCCATTCACTTGTACCAGATTACGCCTCCAGCTGGAAGCGATGCCTCCTCTCTGTCTCCTCATGCTCTTAACCCCCTTCCTGAGAGTAGTTCCTTCCCGTGTCTTTGTCATCAGCTGCTCCAGGCACCCCACTGTCCGCTTATTTCACAAGCATGTCGCTCTCCAACAGTCGCCTCTTTCAACAGCAAAACCTAATGGAAACAAATTCAGTCCAAGGGTCAATTATGGGCTTATTTTCATATTTATGGACTGAATACTTTCCCCTAAAAGACGCTAATGATAGCCTAAGGGACAAACTAATCAAAACACCAGCCAAGAGCAGAGGAAAGGGAAGCGTCAGCTTTGAAACGCTCCGGCAGCCCACCCCGCACGCGCGCGCCTCCTTCCCAGGTCCCACTTCAATCTCCCCCCCCGCCCCCCATGAACACTTTTAAAATATCTTGACAAAAATCAGTTTCTTCACAAAGGAAGGCTTACAATTCCCTTCCTCCACTGGCAGAAATAATAACATTGAACGAATAACTGCTCCTGCTTGGTGCCTCTCGATGTTGCAGCAGTCAGATCCTGGTGAGGGTCACACTTGAATGTGACATCTCAGGGACATATGAGACAATCTCTCACCCAGGCTTGGTGACATACGTGGTACCAGGAGAACCCTGAATGACAAGCTCTGACTTAGCCACGCTGGCAGCAAAGCCCCAGTTGAGGAACACCACATACATAGTTGAGACCACCACCACTGACTTATCCCATCAGCTAGAATGATGTTTTTATCAAAGTATTCTAGGGATTCCTGGATTGCTAACGATTCAACAATCTCTCATTTATTTAGCTGGAGTATAGTTATATTATAATTATAACTGTTTGGCAAACCAACAATTACTAACATGGAAGAGGCATCTGTAACATGTAAGATCTAAAGTCTGGGCTCACAGTGGATGTTTAGTAGCCCCTTATTTAACTGTATGTGGATGTTTAGTAGCCCCTTAGTTAACTGTATGTGGATGTTTAGTAGCCCCTTAGTTAACTGTATGTGGATGTTTAGTAGCCCCTTAGTTAACTGTATGTGGATGTGAGGGGGTGCGTCCACATGCCTGTGTGAATGTGTGCTTATATCTGCATATGTGCATGTGTGTGTGTGTGCATGTGTGGAGGCATGTGTGTGTAACTTGTATGCAAGAGCATGTGTGTGTGTACCTCTGTGTGAAGGCAAGAGGTCAACCTCAGGTGTCATTCCTCAGATGCCATTCTCCTTATTTTTGGAATCAGGGTCTCTCATTGAGATCATATATGCTTCAGAGGAGTAGGTGCACCTGCTGAGCCTATGAGCAAAGAGGCTCTACAGAACTGGCGATCTGTAGAAGGCTATTGACGGCCTCGATGCCTGTGGCAGTTGGGTGTGCCTTAGTGCAATGCAAATAGCATAGAAGAGCAACAGAAAGAAGGGAGAGTCTTCACTCTCCTGTGAAGAAGTGGTGTGAGGTCCCAAGTTACGCTGCTGTAGACTGTGGTTCTGTTGCCACCAGACGTGGCTCTCAGCAGCCATTGCTGGATGTGACAGCAGCGTTGTTTGGAGCATGACGTCCCCTTCATGAAGAACAGACATTGAAGGTTGTTTTGTAATGAACTAAATCTATATTCATGCTAATTAAAGAATAAAAAGTGCATGAGAAGATTTTCATGAGCAGACCTTGGTGACAGGTTGGTGGACCGTAGAAAGAATGACGAAAACCAAAGTAGGTGACAAGCCAAGATTAGAAATGACTCAAACAGCTGAGACACCCCGCTGCAGATAACTGATGGAGAGGTTAGGGACTTGAGAGATCACTCAGCAGCTGGAAGCCCTTGCCACACAAGGCTGGCGACCTGAGCTCTGACCTTCAGAAACCATGAAAACCTAACTGGATGGAGTGATGTCCGTGTCTGTGATTCCTGTGCACCCAATGGGAAGGTGGGAAGCAGAGACAGGACAATCTCCAGAAGCCTAGGCTATGAAGTAACAATAGACCCTACTTCAAGCAAAGGAGAAGAGTAAGGACTGGCTCCAGAAGGCTGTCCTCTATGCTCCGTATGCCCTATATGGCAAGCGTGCACCTGCACCTACATTCAGGAACAACACACACACATACACACACACACACACACACACACACACACACACACACGGGGTGGGGAGGGATGGTGCAGAGGGTAAGAGACTTGCACATCAGACACAGGCACAACCAATACGTTTCAGAAATTAAAAATAAAGAGCAAAGAAAGGTGAGGCCAGAGTGGTAAAGACATACACAATGGAAGACCTTCCAGGAACAGAAGGTAAACATCTTCGAGACATCACAGTGGACGACTGTGATGTGTGATCAATGATCAACACATTTGGAGAATGGGATCATATTTCCCTGGTTTGTCAGCTCAGGTCCCTCTAGCTGAACCATGGCAGAAAGAGTGTATGGTCTTCCCTGCTGGACGCCAACTCTCCCACTAGCTTCACCCTCAAAGCCAGGGGGAGCCACGGACTTCCCTGGCCCTGGCCCATTCCAACCCAAGGGGGAGGAGCCTGAATTCACATCAGGGCCAAATACAATTAACAAGATTTGGTGAGACTTTGGTGGACATAGGGCAGAGTCTAGCTCCCCCATTTATTTTGGTGGGCTCCCTTTAGAAATCGCCAGTCTCTAACTCCTAAGAACCGAAGCTAGAATCCTGCTAAAGGGCTAAATGCTCCTGCTGGAGTCTACAAAGGCCAGCAAATCCTCCTGACCAACACAACCGCTCATCTAGCTCTCCTGCCCAGCTGCTCCCATTGCAATCCTCATCTGTAAGTCAAGAGCAGGCAGAAGGTACAGCTGGCTACAAAGTGGTAATACTGACCCACAGTTACCTATTTTCTCCAGCAAGACTCCATCAACCTCCTAACCGTTCCATAACCTCCCCTCAACATAGCGCCACCAGCTGTGGAGCGAGTGTTCAAACACATGAGCCAGTGGGCAACATCTCAAAGCACACAGGTGCCTAATGGTGCTAAGCATCAGACATGCACAGCACACACTTCTTAACTGAGAACAGAACACATGTGGGCAGAGGGAGCTAGCTGGCTCCAGTGATTTGTAAGAAGGACGGGCATCCTGGCTATAGCTTTCTGGCCTGCCCAGGCTCATCAGCAAGCCAAGAATGATTCTGCAAGGAGAAAGGCAGACCCCACTGCCACTGGTCTTCCAAATCCACCACTGGACAAGAGACAAAGGCAGGGAGAGCACCGCACACTGACAAGATGGAGCAACTGAGTCTGAAGACAGCAGGGCCTTTCTCTTCCCAGCACAGGTTTCAGGTCTCTGGCTTGGAACTGCGTGTGATGAGACTTGAGAGAAGGTGGGACGGCGGGTGCGAAATGATCTGATAGCACGGAAAATGGTTGTTAGAAGGTGTTGGCACTCGGAAAACAACACATCTCTTTCCTGTTGGTGTCAGCTTGAGCCTTCGCCCAGATACCATGCTCCCGTTTAGAATTAGAGCTGATAGTAAGCGCAACACACACCCTGACACCCGCCCTCTCTTCACACAACACCGAGAGTCGGCGAGCGCCTCCTGTCTTGCAGGCTCTGCTGGATTTCTCTTCTTGTTTCCTCTCATTTTTAATTGACAAATAATCATTGTGTATATTTAGGGGTACGATGTGATGTTCTGATGCATGTATGCATCATAGAGTGAGCAAATGCAAATGAAGTTACTTAATATGTCCATCACCTGTCTGTTTACTGTTGTGTACACATTCACATATCTCTCATTTGCGTGTGGGCACGTGTGTGCACACATGTATGTGCATGTGGAGCCATAGTTAAGCCACTGATGCTACTCCCTAGGGGCTGTTCACTTTGGTTTTTTGAAACAAACTGAGATTAGGGTCTCACCAATCAGGCTGAACTGGCTGGCCATCAGGCCCCACGGGTCTTACTGCACTCCCCTCTCCAGCACTGGGATTACAAGTGCACACTATCGTGAGCAGTTTTATGTGGATTCTGGGAATCCAACTCAGGTCCTCATATTGGCATGGCAGGCATTTTGCCTATTGAGCCGTCTCCAGAACCTTCACACACACACATACACACATACACACACACACACACACACACACACACAGTACATGATGTATGCATATGAAGAAAATGAAATACTACTTGGCTTTTTTAAAGTGGGAAATTCTGTCACTTGTGAAGATGCAGATTAAGCCTGAAAGCACTATAGTGAGCAATGTAAGCCAAGCACAGGGGAACCATGCGAAACTTGCATGTGGAAGCTAAAGGATCAAACTCAGACAGGTAGAAGAATGGAGAATGGAAGAGGGTAGACACAATAAGGGAAGCACTGCTGTATACTTTTTACTTAATTTCTTCCCTAAAATCACATAGCATGGGTACATATACATACACACACGTGCACACACAGAGGCAAAAATAATTCTGGATGTTCTTATGATTAAGGGCTTAACAGCTCAATTTTGTGTGAATAAAGTTTACAAAAGGTGAATGACAATTGACGCCACCCTGGCTTCTCTTCTGGAAGCCTCTGTGGGGATTTTCCTTGCTCTTGCTGTGGGCTCAGAGGGCTGGGAAGAGTAACATCTCTCTGGAAGATTGGCTAGGACATGTTTATATGTTCCCAATCACCGCTCTTGGTGCTGCAGCCATGACTTTCCTGTCTCTATTTGCTAATCCCTGCTTTCTCCTGTCTTCCTACACTCCATTCTCCACTTCAGACCTCTCACCTCCTTTCCCATGTCAATCAATGAGCACAGTGATGTTGAGCAGCAGCTCTCTTGTCCATCTGCTTGTTATAGAAATATAAGCGCTTTGGAGCAGATTGATCCCTAGTCCAGGAATAACTCTCATCTGTTCTTTCATCTCATCACTTTCTTTCTTTGTTTCTTTCTTTCTCTCTTTCCTTCTTTCCTTACTTCTTTTTAAAATATACTCAGAGGAAAGGCTGAAAAGGTGTGCATGTGCCCCCCATGTGCATGTGTGTCTGTGTGGGTGCATGTGTGTCCTTGTGTGTGTGCATGTGTCATGTGTACTCATGTATGTGCATGTGTGTCTGTGTGGTCACATGTGTGCCCATGTACACATGCATGCATATGTGCCCTTGTATGTGTGCATGTGTCATGTGCACTCATGTGTGTGCATATGTGCCCATGTGCCCATGTGTGTACATGTGTGCCCATGTGGGTGGGTATATGTGTGTCCATGTGGGTGTGCATGTTTACCCATGTGTGTGCCCATGTATGTGTGCATTTGTGTCCGTGTGTGTAGATATGTGCCTATGTGTGTATGCATGTGTGCCCATGTATGTGTAGATGTGTCTATGTGTGTGTGCCCATTTGAGTTTGTGCATGTGTGTCCATATGGGTGTGAATATTTGCCCATGTGTGTTTCCATGTATGTACATGTGTGCCCTTGTGTGTGATGTATGTACATGTATGTACATGTGTATGCATGTATGTGTATGTATGCCCTGTGTGTATGCATGTGTGCCCTTATGTGTGTGAGTGCATGTGTGCCTGTGTGTGTGCCTGTGTGTACATGTGTGTCCATGTGTGTATGCATGTATGTTCATATGGGTGTTCATGTTTGCCTATGTGTGACTCCACGTGTGTCCATGCGTGTCCATGTGTGTGTCCATGTGCATCCATGTGTATGTGCATGTGTGTTCAAAGGAGAGGGGGTCGGAGAGAGAGAATTACAGAGCACCAGGAATTATCTATGCATAAAGAAATTCGAGAGAATGTTCCCAGAGCAGCCGAAGCCCATCTCCCGAACAATGACGACAGCTCCTCATTTTCGACAACAATAGAGGGCACGTAGGAGTCAGCTCATTAGAATATCTGCGGCTCTTTTCTGTTCTCTCTGCATTAAGCCCCCATAATGTCAGTTGTCACTTATTAATGACAATTAACTAGTAATCAGCAGTGAGACTCTTCGAGGTGGTCTTTGCCTGACAGGTGAAGAAAGAGAACACTGCGTAGTGCCACACAGTGACATGGAGCCTTCAAAGGGAGCACGGCATTTCCATAAATTATTTCAGAAAGAGTTTTCTTTTATACATTCTCTCTAAAGCTTAAAGATCTTTAACCCTAGACAGGCCACATTCCAATTCCCTTTTGCTGATGTTTTCTTTACCAACTGACATACCAAAACCATCTACAACTGTCAGGTCTGGATCCTTCCAATCGCTTAGTTTAGTTTTTGCCATCTGTGGCATATCAGTAGTGTCCTGTCCACCAAACACACATTACCTCATGGTCCCAGACCCAGCACCACTTTCTCCAAGCCAATGTCCATGTGTAGTCTTGGTCACGTTTGCCATGATGCACAGCTACGCCTGTTGCTCTCATCGGATACTCCATTGGATCAGTAGCTTGGTTCCAGCTTCGTTCTTTCTCTCTTCTCTCTCCTTGGTGACCATTCACTTTTCTTTCTTCCTTCCACTGCAGGTGACAGAATGCCACCATGAACTTAAAAAAAAATAACAATGGTCATGGTGAACGCTGCCTCACAATCCAGGGCTCTCCAGCCTGTCTGACTTCTCTATGATTCTGTTCTCCGAACTCTCAGATGTCCTATCATTCTTAGACTCTCTCCACTCCTCTCCCAAGCTTAACGCATTAAAGACAAAGTAAACATAGTTACCCTGGTGCAGTAAGAGCTATCCTTAAAGGCCACACTCTCCAGGGTGCTTTGGATCAGGAAAAGAAAATGCTTCTGCATTCTGGGGTTTGAGGGGTGAGGGGAGGGTGCTGTAGAGAGCAACTGCTCCATCTGGCACTCAGAGCCAGTGTCTCTCTTCCTATGGCAAGGGCTGACCATGGGATCAGAAGTCACTTGGCCCATGTGGGTTATCAGCTGATAACCCACTTGCTCTCTCCGGCACCCTCCCCTTGCCCCCTGACTCCAGAATGCAGAAGTCTCTTATTTTCCTGATCCAAAGCACCATGGATAGTGCGGCCTTTAAGGACAGCTCTCACTGCACCAGGATAAATAGTTTACTTTGTCTTTAATGCATTAAGCTTAGGAGAGGCCAGCTGTGCCCTTGGGGAGAAACATGAAGAAATGAACACATCCCACTAGTATCTGCCAGAATTGCATCAAGCAAGCTTATTGCCAATTTCACACCGAAAAGACTTTTTAAAAAGTTCATGCATCTATTCATGTCAAAACAATGCAGTGAGATCATTCTCCTAGCATGGAAACCATTGGCAAAGGGGGGGCCTTCGAACCCAGCTTGGAGACAGCCC
>JADRCC010576588.1:0-14971 GCA_019843855.1 Hylomyscus alleni
GACAGTGGTGGTGTGCTCACCATGAGTGGACAGTGGTGGTGTGCTCAGAAAGCCAGAGCCAGGGTATATCTTACAAGTATCTTTCATTACAACAGTTTCTTTTGTGACATTAAAATTTCCAAGAGAATTTGGCTAGAGGCAGTGAGGCCCTTCAAGATGCCCCTGGGCAATTGACCTGATTAGCTATAGTATATAAACTCAACACTTTGATGGAAACGTATTTCTTGTGGGAATAAAAACTAAAACACTAAATGAAAATTGTGTAAGCTATCAAAACTACACAAAAGGGGAAGAACAAAGAAATCACTTTAGAAAAAGTGTTTTCTTTCTGTTCTGTCAAGTCATGGTTTAAAAGATTTAAAAATGATTTAAAAATTATTTTAAAACTGTAAAAAGAAGTACTGAAATTAAAATCTTTGGACCTCAATAGGCTTCCTTTTCTTAAAACATCAAATTTTCATATGCTTCTTAGTCTGACCTCCCTTGATCTTTGGTCCTTAATTTTTATGTCTCTAATACTAGCATTTGTACAATCCCTCGCTATTGATTCTTACTTACCATTGATTTTAAATATAGTTGTTCAAGTACAGACTATTTATGCTTTTCTCCAAAGTTTCCATTTCATACAGAAAAGTCTTAAGTTTTATCCTGTACTCAAATGCTATCCCTGAGTGATTTCAATCATATACAAGGCATCAATAAAAATAAGTAAAATAAAGTAAGAATAAAGAACATGGATATTAAATATGTGAGTTTAAAAATAATATACTACAACAGAAAGGCAATCTATCTGACACAGATTTTTATCAGTATAGTTCAATAGTAATGCATAAAAAACTCACAAAGAGAGCAATAAAAAATTTTTAATAGCCAGGTATCAATTGAATAATCCCAATACTTAGGAGGCAGAGGCAGGCAGAGCTTTTGAGTTCCAGATTACCCAGAGCTACACATTGAATCCCTGTCTTGAAAAAACAAAAAGACAAAATAGTTTAAAATAATTGTATAATTAAGTTGCAATACTGCATGAAAAATATGTAGATATAGAGGAAAATTTCTATTTAGCTCTATGCAACCTTTATGCTGTGCTTATTTATCAACCAATACTATTACAATGTATTACAGATACCTCGATTTACTGTCATGTATTTTCATAGTTTATCATAAAATTATTATATATGTTACAATGACATAACTAGTTATTCTAGTGCATGCTGTTATTTCCTGAATTTGTTAACTCAAGTATACTGAAGAGATTTGTACTGTAAGAGTTACCTTTTGACCATCATGCTCAAATGTAGAAAACCAAGGCTCAGCAGTTTCCATAAGCTGTGAGAACATTGCACTAAAAATTAGAAAAATGAAATAATGCTATATTTAATCTTTACTATAGTACTGGTGGTATTAAAAAAGAAAAAAAGAAAAAGCAACAGTCTTAGTACTTACTAGGCATCATGCTCCAGATACTCAGGGTTCAAGAGAATTTTCATTTCCTCACTTAAAATAAAAAAAAGACAATTGAAACTCTGGAACTCAGTACTATTTAGTGAAGTAGGGCAGATGCAGCTTCTGACTCAGTCTACATTCATGAGCTAACACACACACACTGTGTGACTGAGAAGCCAGCATTCTCAAAGGGCAACTCTAGTAACATACAAAATTCTGTTATTTTATAAAGAGCTTAAAGATGTTAATTGCTTCTATTATAATGAAATAACCATCTGATTACTCCATATAACATCTTGACTAAGTTTGATCTAGAATAATTTATTATTCTATAATAAATCACTTTTCATCCAAAACAAACAAAAACTGTGGTTACTGACTGAAATGCAATGCCAAGGTGTATTTTATTAACTTTTTATCAAATTTTATCTTAATATGAGTCACTTATAGCACCTTTAGCGCGTCTACTTAGTTCTTTTCCACTTTTTAATGGGTAAACCATCAAAGTCTGCTCATGCTGAAGTTACTTTCAATCACCTATATGTTCTTATAAATGCATTCTGCATGCAACAGAAGCAGAAATACAACTGCATGAAAACATTTTCCCAACATTACTTTCATTTTTAGACTGTACAGTCACTCAAGGCAGTTAAAAGGTAAATTACTGGTGTCAAGACTTGAAATCAATACAACTAGAGAACCATACATCATGCGACTACTACTTCATATTCTAGTAGACAAAGGTTAAAATAAATATGGGTCTGGGTCCAGTAAAATGGGTAGATTACATCTGATTAGGAAAAAAAAAATCACACAAATGTGTTATCAGCAGGTTTTTTTTCCCTCTGTATACGGCTTGTCTAGATTGGAATACCATTTATAAAATTCTTCTTGGTTGCTTCACTGGCATTTTAAGTCAGATAGCCAAATTTTAACTGTTACTAAAGATAAGGTCAATTACAAAAATGAGTAACTGAGTATGTCTCAAAAACATGAAAACATCTACAGATCATGGCTCTTGGTAGCACTTCTCCCTATATGACTTAAGCTAAGTCAAAGCTGATATGGAGAAAGTCTCTCCAAAATCTCTGACTCAACTCTGAGAAAACTTGGAGCATGGCATATCTGGGTAGAATCTATCATCAGCATTTTAAAAACTATAACAAACATTTCCTCTTTGGTCTATTACTTTTCTGTCTTCATTTGACAAAGACCTAATGTTTCAAAGGCACTTATGTGGATTGGTCTCATGAAATAAAATCAATAGTTCACAAAAGATAACAGTAAGGGTTGAAAACAACAACAAATGTTAACGACTTGCCTGGGCTGTGCAGACTCGCTGGCATGCAGAAAAGCTTGGTGGTCACAGTGAAGGGTAAAGATGATAGGTGCTAGCAGCTCATGCATACCCTGAAACAAGGGGCCAGGAGATATGAGTGGGACTCTCGAGAGTTCACCAGTAACAGTATCTATCACCTGAATGAGTTCAACAGTAACAGTATCACCTGAACTAACTGCCTTTCCTCTTTTGCTCTAGGGCTTTAGATTGAACTCAAGGTTTCATGCATGTCAAGCGACATTCTCACCATATAAATACTTATTCAACCAATCTCTACCACAAAGATGTCCACGCTATACAGAAAAGCATAAAAGTGGAATGCTACAAAATGAGTTCTGTCTACTTTAAAAATTTGATTCTAATTCAACCAGAGCATGCATTCTTCTTTAAAATATATGTAGTTATCTTTTAAATGACAAGACAAACAATAAATTGGCATGGTAGACAACCTTGCACCTGTCAGTTGCTTCAAGATCTGTACTCATAAATATGAATTTCACTTATGCAAATTATAATCATGAGCTACAGTGTAAAGATCTGCACTAAGGGCAATGAAGAACTGTAGACCTAAGAAATTACACCCAATGTTTTCATTATATAATGGCTCCAAATTAGAACGCCTGTAGATTTAGGAAGAGCTGAAGTCAGCTAGCTAGGAATGTTGGATAATAAGAGAAACAATCTTTAGCAAGCATGACAGAAAATGAACTTTTCAATATAATTTTAAACATGTTTAATCAGAAAAGTGACATTTCTCCATGCTCTTCAACAAGGTTAGAATGTTTTCTCTTATACTGGTGTTCAACAGTGGATTACACAAATACACACACACATATACAAAAATGTTACTTATTATTCTTGCTCTATAAAGTTAATCTTATGTACTATTTATACCTTTAATAGGAAAGTAAGTAGGTTGACATTATTGAATAGTCTCATTAATAAAGATTTTAATTTTTTAAGAATAAAATAAACTTTAGCATGTAAAAACAGATTTTTTTTCTAGTCATTTAAAATAGCTTGGAAAACACTCAAAAATCAAATGAGTTGTGGTTTACCAGAGAAGGGAAAAGAGGAGAGGTGGAAATGATATCAATACAATTAATACTCATGTATAAAATTCTCAAAACATTTAATTACAAAGAGTTGTCATCTACTGAACTACTTAATATAGAAAGTTTCACAGAAGCCAAGCCAAATGAGAATGAGGTCAGGCAGACAGGATGGCCTGATGCCAAGATAAACACTAAAACTGAAAACTACAATAGGTATCTGCATGGTAACCATATTGCCAATTTCTAACGGTTTGTTTAGAACAAGACTTTGAAACATGACTCCGGGGTAGGGAGACCTGTGAAAGCTCCTGATATGCACCATCCTGAGAGAAGCACCACTGCAGGACACAGACAGCATCATTTCACATCTTCATTCACATTTAAACGTTTTAAAAAATCTCAAATCTCACAATCAAGTTGTTGTGCTTTATTTAAGTGCTAGTGAGAATGAACTAGGAATCTTTGTTAGTCATTTTAATTTAATGAGTGGCCTATTCTGTCTTAGTAAAGTAAGTAAGTAAGGGCAAGAGAGAGGGAGGGAAGAAGGGAGGGGGGAGGGAGAGAGACAGAGAGAGAGAGAGACAGAGAGAGAGAGAGAGAGAGAGAGAGAGGATTGATCTTCTCTATCATGTGCATATATTCTAATGTGGAGGCCTAAGGTTCACATGAGTAATCTATCTTAATTGCTCTTCCATCTTATTGAGGGAGGATCTCTCAATTAAATCAGTCATTGAACAAGGCTAGTAATGTTAGCCAGGCTGTACTAGGGATTTCCATCTCAGTATTTCAAGGCTAGGATTATAGGCAAGCCTTCCCACCCATCCATCATTGACATGCAATAAATGAGCCATCCCCATAGTATCTTACCTAATGAAATATGCACGTGTAACACTTCTTTAACCAATTAAACATATTAAGCCTATTTCATTTTTTATTAAAAATATTCCCCATGTTCATTTTTCTTTAATATTCTGATATACTAGATCATACTGAAGTTAATATCATTACAAGAAACTTTCAGTTATTTTGTTTGTTCACGCCCAGAGAGTCTTCTCTGTGGTAAAGATTAAGTAAGGAAAGGATTTCCTTTATTTCAGTTATTTCTATATTCATTTCACAATAGGTTCATTTTTGTCAGGAAAGAGTAATATGATTTATTTCTAAGCCATTAAACAACTTTAATAAATACTCTATTTTCAATCATATCGTAAGGAAAATACCTCACTTTACCCATAAGCTCTGAAATAACATCTTTATTATAAATGAAATGTTTATCCTATATTTTTTCCATTGGTATGTTAGGTAGGTTTTATTTACTAGACATAAGTCTAGACATAACTTGGGAAGAACAACTCCTCAGTGAGAAAATACCTCCAAAAGGCCTATGGGCGAGTTTGTAAGTCATTTCTTGATTAAGGATATATGTCAAAGGACCCGAACCAATTTGGGTGCTGACATTACTATGCTGGTGGGTCCTGGATATAAAGCAGGCTGGGTAAATCATGAGGAGCTAGCTAGGAAGTAGCACTCACCCATCATCTACGCATCAGTTCCTGCCTCCAGGTTCTTGCCTTGGGTTCCTGCCAGTACACATGCAGCAGAAGATGGTCTTATCTGACATCAATGGGAGGGGAGGGAGGCTTGATGCCCCAGGGTAGGGGGATACTAGAGGGGTGAGGGAGGAGTGGGTGAAAGGGTAGAGAAATACTCTCATAGTGGGAAATGGGAGGAGGTGAGGGGGGATGGGCTGGGGAGGTTGGTGGAAGGATAAATGGGAAGGGTGATATCATTTGAAATGGAAATGAATAAAATGATTAATCAAAAATACAACTTGTAATGACTAAAGTCACAAAAGTAGACAGAACCCAACAAGGAAGTAGATTGGAAGAAAAAGGATTCCTAGAATGGAAGATAGGAGGAATTAGGTGTTATGAAGGGGGAAATGAGAAAAAAGAAGTATGGGACTTTAACTGGGTAAAGGGGGAGGTCAGGGGCATAGGATGGCGAGATATAGGACACCATGAATGTTTGAAAAGACCACAGAAAAACATAATATCTTATAAGCTTACACAAAGTGAGTATATAATTTTGTGTGTGTGTGTGTGTGTGTGTGTGTGTGTGTGTGTGCGCGCATGTGTGTGTGTAAGGTTATACCATATGGGTGATAATAATGCTTTCCCCAAGTTCCACAGATTATATAACAAAAAACTACAGTGGCAAATATGCACGTTTTCCTTCAAGTTGTCAGGTGAGTAAAGAGATTGTCCAAAGACCATATAATACTGCCACTGCTCATAGCTGCCTCCCAGAACTTGAAGGTAAGTCTTTATTACTTAAAGCATTACACACTGTGGACAGAGGACTTGGTGGACTTGAGCTGAGCATGACTTCTCTGATAGACTTACTGTCATAGTATTGGAAGGTATAAGCCATAAAGTGAGAAAAGCAATAAAAGGTGTTCCCCAGATTTGAAGTTGCAAACTACAACAGTGAGCACTCTGGCGAGATATCCCAGATTCCCAGAGAGTGTCATAGATATCTTGGAGATCCAATTGGACCTAAGGCCCTTCAGTAGGAGGGAACTCATGCCTTCCACTGTAAACCTAGCCAACCAACTGTGGTTGGAGTCTTCACAGACCCTAGCTGTTTCCTTTCCCTAAATCAATATAACTTCTGTTGAATTCATGTGTAATCATCTGACCCAAGGCAAGTATAATTAAGATCTACGATCAAGGAAGCCTCATTTTGCATTTCTGAGTCAAGTTCAGGGATTCTCCCCTGATCAAACATCAGGAGACCAAATGACTGGGGATGTACAAATGCATTTGGTACATCTACAATGCCAGCCTGACATCTAATTGTTGGCTAACATCTAGGAGAAGTGGGGGAGAAGACTGCTAGAGCATCTCTTAGACCTAACAAGAATGGTACATTCTTGAAATCTCAAAAATATGGTTAGCTAAGTGAGGCATGCATAATCAAAATATCATTTGACATGCTGATGTGTACAGAGAACTTCACAATCTCCCCACCCACAGATGAGAAGCCACAGACAATTAACAAGAGAGAAAGAGAATCAGTTTTCTGTAGGAATGACTTCCCTTTATAGTTTATCCAATCTCAAATAGCCAACTGGAAACCTCCATACATAGGAGCATCACTGAACAAACCTGCATGTGGGTATATGTATGTATGCAACATACATATGTATGTATGCATGTATGTATGCATGTATGTATATATATATATATATTTATATATCTAACAATAACAAGAACAGACCATAAATTTGAAAGTAGTGGAGAAGGACACAAGAGGATTTGGATGGAGGAGTGGGAGAGGTGCAAATGAAGTAAATATAGTATGCATGTATGAAATTCTCAAAATACAAAAAAAGTTATATTAAAAAAGATATTAATTACTTTTATATATTTATGTATTTGTTATTGAAATATTTAAAGTATTTGGCTTGTTCTTATTTAAGTTCTGCTGACTGTTTAGTTTCTTTGGCACTCCTTTCTGTAAATGTCTCAACTGTTCAAATATCATTTGTCATTTGCTTATTGTAATGACAACTGCCAAATGTGTTGGGGGCATAATAAGTAACAAAATAGGCTGGTCCCTAACTTCTCTGGAGCTTTGTTAATTAGCAAGAAATACACACTTAAAAATAAGCATTAAAATGCTTAAGTTATAAACTAGTATTTATATACATAAAGAAGTGGGGATAAGTATGTGTATCTATTCAGTCTGCTATATCCATGTTCTACATCTGTGGCCTAAACACCTGATGGATTTAAAGCAGTAGCAAAATGGGAGGCTGAGGAGATGGGTCAGTCAGCAAAGTTCTTGTGCAAGCATGAAGACCTGAGTTTGACCTTCAACACGGATGTAAAAAACCTCTCTGCTGTGGCACGCATATATAACACCTCCTCAGGGAACACAGAGACAGGAGGATACTGCAAGAGTGCCTGGCAGTCAGTACAGTCAATTAGCTCCAGATTGAATGAAAGTTCTTGTCTCAAAAAATACATTAGAGATTAACTGACCTGAGTGAGCTTCTGAATCATTCCCTCCCCAAATGTAGAAAATGTACACACAGAGCATACAATAAACAGACTTTCGTCTATATACACAAAAACAGTAGAAAATAATTCAAAGACTTGCATCTAACTAAGCATTTTATCATTTTTCTCTAAACAATATAATTTAATTATTCTTTATATAAATACTCATACTATATTAGTTATTACAAATAATATAGAGATTTCTTTCAGAATATGGGAAAATTTATGTAGTTCATGCGCAAATATCACAATAGTTCAAATAAGAGACAGGCGTCCATAGATTTTGTAATACACATGATGTCTTAGAATCATCTCTCTAAAGATATTATGTAATGACTGCATAGGTAACATTATATCCTTTGAGAAGTAAATGTGTGTGTGTATAAATATGTATATATTTATATATATAAAATGGTATAATATACAAATATGTATATATTGAATGAGTGATATACTATTAAAACAGTGTTAGTAAATCATAAATCAATAAATAAAGGTATTGACAATATTTTTGTTATTTTTTTATTAGATATTTTCTTTATTTACATTTCAAGTGATATCTCCTTTCCTGGTTTCCCCTCCGAAAAGGAAAAAAAAACCCTGTTTCCTCCCCACTCCCCCTGCTCACAAAGCCACCCTCTCTTGCTTCCTGGTCCTGGCATTCCCCTACACTGGGTCATAGAACCTTTACAGGACCAAGGGCCTCTCCTCCTACTGATGACAGACTAGGCAATCCTCTGCTATACATATGCTGCTGGAGCCATGAGTCCCACCATGTGTACTCTTTGGTTGGTGGTTTAGTCCCTGGGAGCTCTGAGGGTACTAGACAGTTCATATTGTAGTTCATACTAAGGGGCTACAAACCCTTCAGCTCCTTGGGTCCTTTTTCTAGCTCCTTCATTGGGGACCCTGTACTCAGTCCAATGGATGGCTATGAGCCTCTACTTCTGTATTAGTCAGGCACTGGCAGAGCCTCTCAGGAGACAGCTATATCAGGCTCCTGTCAGCC
Organism: Hylomyscus alleni; assembly: GCA_019843855.1. Classification (NCBI taxonomy): domain Eukaryota; kingdom Metazoa; phylum Chordata; class Mammalia; order Rodentia; family Muridae; genus Hylomyscus; species Hylomyscus alleni. The sequence continues at coordinate 8,917 of JADRCC010576588.1, forward strand.
AGCACTTGCTGGCATCCACAATAGTGTTTAGAGAATGAATATGGGAAGGATTCCCAGGTGGAGCAGCCTCTGTATTGTTCTTCCTTAAGTCTCTACTCCATACTTTGTCTCTGCAACTCCTTCCATGGGTATTTTGTTCCTCCTTCTAAGAAGGATCAAAGTATCCACACTTTGGTCTTCCTTCTTGAGTTTCTTGTGGTTTGTGGATTGTATCTTGGCTATTCTGAGCTTCTGGGCTAATATCCACTTATCAGTAAAAAATTGTATTATTTTATGCATATAAGTGTTTTGGTTGTGTGCATAGTTGTGAACCTAGTGTGTGCCTGGTACCCATGGAAGCCTGAAGAGATGAGATTCGCAGATGGCTAACTGTACCTAGGTCCAGGTTCTCTGGGAGAACAGCCAGTGCTCTTAAGAGTTGAGCAATCTCTCTAACCGTTTAGTTCTATAAAACCCACAGTGAGTTTCTTAAATACCTGGGAAGGAGAAATTATTAAGATTTATTTTATTGTATGCATGTGAGTGATCTGCCTGCATGTAAGTTTGTTCATCAAGTGCAGTGTCCACAGAAGCCAGAAAAGGGCACCATATCTCACGGAATTGGAAGTTATAAACAGCTCTTCGTATCTAGGTGGATGCTAGTAACTGACCCAGGTCTCCTGCAAGAGCTGTGAATGCAGTTAACTACTGAGACATCTCACTAGCCAGGAAGCATTATTAGGTTTGCCTTCAATTTTAGATTAGTAAAACATGCTTAATAATTACAAGTAGTTGAAGGACATTGCTCAATGATAAGAATTCTTGACACATAACATAGAAGGGCCCCCGGCTTTAATAGGAAAATCAAAACCAAAATCAGATAAACAAAGTAAATGAAAATGTCAAGTATATACACAACTTTAAAAGCGAAACATCTACCAAGTATAATCACGATTCAACTTGCTATAAATCTGAGGAAACACAGCACGCTTAAATAGGTACTATGATATCCCAATCCCATCTCAGCCTTTCTGCTCTGTTAAAGCTTTTTGCCCTGCATACTCTTTAGTAGTCTCTGTACTCCAAACCCATGCCTGTGAATGCAAAGGTAACAAAGTTCTCTTCAACAGCCTGTAGGCTCACAAAATTGAACCTGTTCTTTTATCTGCCTGTGCTCATTTAGCCCACCAAGCAGTCTTTATTAAAGCTGCGACATCAGGCAGTCAAAGTTCATTAATACCATTTATATAATCTCTGCAATTTCAATTAACTCAGCAAGACATTCTCCTACATGATAACAGTCTCATTAATTCAATAAAATCCCATAACTATTAACAATATGGTCGATGTTAAACGGGGTGTCACCTAGTACAAAATAATAGCTTTAACAGCTTGTGATGAAACTGAAGGCTTTTTTCCTTTAATTTTGATACGGTTAAATATTCAGTCCGTCTACAGCAAGGTATTATTTTTCTGTAAGAAAAAGACTTCTATGGAATTTAACATATAGAGGGGGTAATGAAGGCTTTTAAAGTGAGACCCACGTAGAAGATTTCAGTAATTGATAGGCTTGCTTTAACGTATGTACCTGTCCATATTCCTATCTAGGCTTTCATACATATATACTGGTCCACATATATTAAATGATGGATGGTGATGTTGGATATTGATATTTTTCTCTGTGCTGGGACTTGTTTCCATTATTAAAGACTTCCTTGTTATAGTTTTGCCTTTTTCTAAAGAGAATCAAAGAAGACACCAGAAGCTGGAGAGACCCACCACCTATGGTCATAAGTTTGTGGAATTCCTAATATAAAAGTGACTTTCCTTCCAAAAGTAATTTACACATTCAGTGTAATCTTTATCAAAATGCCCATGTTGTTATTTATATAAACAGAAATTAAAATCATAAAATTCATATAAAAGTATAGAAGACCCTAGATAGGCAAAGTAACCTGAGCAAAAGCAATGGAAGCCAAGTGATTGTTTTAGTTTCCAAGCTGTACTATGGAGTTCCAGTAAATAAAAGCACAACACAGACACAAACACAGACATAGAGATAGTGGAACACTAAGAAGACCCAAAGGTGAGTGCTGTAATCTGGGGGCACTCCACCCAGTGCTGTTCTCCCAGGTCTTAAATGTGAAATGACTATGACAAGTTTCAATGAGATTGATATCTCAGATTATTACTTAGATCATACATTAATTTTGAAAGAGAGACATATGTATTTAAACTTTTCCTATTGAAAAACATGCTATTATTTTCCTATTTGTTCAGCTGTTGCTTTAGTACTTCAAAACATTTATAGTTTTTCTTAATATAGTTTCTATAATTTATTATCAAGTTTATCTGCAGACATTTGAATGAGATGTCTATTTTCCATTGCAAACAGCTACTGATAGGGTGTAATGTGGACATCTGGCACAAAGCTGGGTGGGTCTCAATGGCAAAGTAAACGTCTAGCCTGTAAGAAGCTCTGGGTTTGGTTGCTGGAACTTAAAATCAAAAGATACATGTACCATAGTATCAAACACAGAACTGAAGACAAACATCATCTGGCTTAAGAACTTCGTAAAATTGATTTCCAGTTGAATATTGCCTTTTCCATAGTTATTTTCTGTTTCATTAGGCTAGAATTTAGTAGTCATCAACTAGATTTTACTTTTGATTGTCCTCAATTTAGTTTGAATTTTTATTTTATATATTATTGTTAAAATAAACTACCCAACTATATAAATTTTTAGTGCAACATAATAAACTTAAATATGAATTTTATATGCATTTATATGTTAAATGATCTACATTTCAAAAAATTAAAATATTTGTTTATTAATGAAATGAATCAAAAGTCAGAGGTCCAAAAAAAATCTATGTATAAACTTTAAAACTGCAGAAGCTCCTTCTGCTACAGGCATTATTTAGAGGGACTGAACACTGGATTAGATTGCTTGTCACAAAACAAGTAACAAATGCTGCACTTAACAACAATATTTACACATGACTTTAAAAACTTTTATGAGTAACCTAGCTGCAAGGATGCTACATATATATATGAACTCCACAATTCACAGGGAAGATTGGACACTATCAGGAGAAGGTTTGCCTATAACCAGGAAGGTGGGTAGAGATGGGGTGGGCAGCCTGGACCTCACTGTGCATGCTCTTTGCTCCCTGCAGATGACAGCACTACTTGGGTTACTTAACACTGTAACATCAGTCCGGATACAACAAAGATTGCTATATCGTCCTATCATCTCTTAACCTGTAAGGGTATTGCAATCAATGGATATATCACCTGTAAGGCATTTTCATTACCTGTTTATAAAGCAACTGCTCGTTTTCTCTAGCATAACAGAACAGAACATCTGTAAGAATTTTTCTCACATTTTCTTGTTGGAAAAACTGCATTTCAGGAAACCTGAAACAAACAAACAAACAAACATACATATATATATATATATTGAACCTAACTCCAGAAATATTCCCAGATTCTCATCTCTAAAATATTTCAAGGTCTGCAGAACGTTTCACCATTGCTCTGATAAACTATGCAGCTTGTGTTATGGATAGGATTAAAAAGGGGTGATAAAGGAAAAGAAAAATCACTAAATCTCTCAGGCACATGCCATCCTTTAACCGCGAAAAATTTCAATTTCTTTCATGTACTTCAATGATTTTGTGTAGAAATTACAATGGTGTTAGAAATAAACAATATAGCCAACCTATTTGGGGGTGAGAAATAGGTTTGCTTTTGGCCTGCCTGTGGGGTTTGTCTGTTTCTATCAGACAAAGAGTCTAGTCTCATTAAATAGCCTAATCTTGTGTGAACATGGCAGTCCTCCCGCCTCCATTACCTGAGTACTATGATACAGGTGTATGCCATGACATCCAGGCACCTCGTTTGGTTTTTTGAAAATAAGACTATGACTGTTTATGTAAGTAACTAACTTTTAAAGATAATCATTGTCACTATTTGTCTCTGTATAAGGATTTCACCCACACATTATAACACTATTCGTTTCATCTGCTTAAACTGTGGAATGAAATAGAACATAAGTTAGCAAGTTATAAGTAAATGTCTGTACAAAACATTCTACAAGATGCTTTGGTATACTGTGAGATAGAAAAAGGCAGACATAATGTCCAAAGAGTGTTAAGTTCCCTAGGAGTAATGATATACAACTGAGAGCACACAGGGAACCCAGCAATGCCCAGACAATGTAAGGGATGGAGGCACATCAGCTAGAAGCAACTGTCAGCTACAAGTGTCAACCGGAATCAGTCACATAAGGTTTAAGCAATAATTTGTGAGGAAGATGACTATGATCATTAGTGTGAAAGGCAACTAAGACAGAGGGTAAAAGGCAAACAAAGCAGTTAGTGAATCAAAGGAGGCCATTGGAAAGTTGAAGAGAGGAGAGGTGAGTGGACTGATGGCAGAGCGGAGCTTTGGTACAGAAGAAAAAGTATATTGAATTAACAAATTCAGTGACCTCCTAGGTCTCTGGTGGATTCGGGAGGGTTCCCCCAACCTCTCCCAAGGTTGCCTGTTTCCATTCTTCCTGCTGGCCCTCAGGGCTTCAGTCCTTCCCCTCACCCAATATGAGACCAGGTTCCCCTCTGCTCCACTTCCCTCCTCACTCGTGATTGCTTTCTTCTCTCTCCCAAGTAGGACTGAGGCGTCCTAAATTGGGCACTTCAGTTTGTTGACCTTTTGAGTTCTGTGGACTGTATCTTGGATATTCTGTACTTTTTTTTGGGGGGGGGAGGATAATACCCACTTATTATTGAGGACAGATCATGCATATACTTTTGGGTCTGAGTTACCTCACTCAGGATGACATTTTCTAGTTCCATCAATTTGCCTGCAAAACTCAGGATGTCCTAGTTCTTAATAGCTGAGTAGTATTCCATTGGGTAAATAAAAATTTTTGGTATACATTTTTCTGTCGGGTGACATATAAGGTGTTTCCAGCTTCTGGCTATCACAAACAAGGCCGCTATGAACATAGTGGAGCACCTGCCCCTGTGGCTTGGTGGAACATCTTTGAGTATATTTCCAAGAATGGTATGGCTGGGTCTTTAGGTAGATCTATTTACAATTTTCTGAGAAACCTCCAGATTGATTTCCAGAGTGGTTGTACCAGATTTCAATCCCATCAGCAATGGAGTAGCGGTCCTCTTTATTCACATCTTTGCCAACATGTGTTGTCATCTAAGGTTTTGATCTTAGCCATTCTGATTGGTGGTGTACGGTGGACTCTCAGGGTCTTTTTGATTTACATTTCTCTGATCACTAAGGACATTGAACATTTCTTTAGGAGCTTCTAAGCCATTCAAGATTCCTCAGGTGTGAATTCTTGGTTTAGATGTATACACCATTTTTGGTTGTTTGGGTTTTTTTGGTCATTAACTTCTTGAGTTATTTATATAGTTTGGAAATTAGCCCTCTATTGGTTATGGGGTGAGTGAAGATTTTTTTTTCCCAATCTGTAAGTTGACAATTTGTCTATGTCCTTTGCCTTACATAAGCTTTCTAGTTTCATGAGGTTGCATGTATCAATTCTTGATCCTAGAGCATGAGCCATTGGATTTCTGTTTAGGAAATTTCCCCCTGTGAAAATGAGTTCAAGGATCATTCACATTTTCTTTTTTTATATAGTAATATTATTTTTTATTAGTTATTTTTTTTAATTTTCATTTCAAATGTTATCCCAGTTTCCCATCAGAAAACCCCCATCTCATCGACTCTCTCCCTTGCTCACCAACCCATCCTTTCACTTCCTGACCCTGACATTCCCATACACTGGAGAATAGAGACTTCACAGGATCAAGGGCCTCTCCTCCCATTGATGATCAACTAGGCCATCCTCTGCTATAGATGTGGATTAAGCCATGGTTCCCTCCATGTGTACTCTTTGGTTGGTGGTTTATACCCAGAGAGATCTGGGAGTACTGGTTGGTTCATATTGTTGTTCCACTTTTGGGATTGCAAACCCTTCAGTACCTCGGGTCCTTTCTCTAGTTCCTCCACTGGGGACACTGTGCTCAGTCCACTGTAAGCATCCTCCTC
>JADRCC010576589.1:0-21331 GCA_019843855.1 Hylomyscus alleni
AGGAGCCTCCCGGCCACACGTTCTTTCTCCCCATCCCTCTGCGTGTTATCCCTGGTGTGTTATTCATCTCCTCTTCAGCCCTGCTAAGCCTACTAAGTCCCATTTCATATTTTATAGTAAAAGTCTATTATGTAGTAAGGTCATTTAAAAAAAAAAGTAAGGGGCTCAAGAAAGCAGGCTTTAGCCCTGCTATTCCAATAGTTGCCTGAGAATTTATTCTTGAGTTTTTCTAAATAAAGGAAGCCTTAGTTAAGACCTGTACACAAGCGATGGAGGTAAATTGTACGAGTGTCCCCTAAAGCCCAGTACGTACAGCAGCAGCTTAGAGAATGAATGATCAGAAGGAATGAAAAGACTTTCTTTCTAGAATTTAATGCCTCTAAGTTCACTTGTTCATTGATCCAACACCTATCCATCCATCTACCCACTCAACAAATATTTACTGAACTCTGTCCCAGACGAGCCCAGCAGTAGCCAGCAAGCTCAATGTAGTGCTTGCTTCACAAAGTTCAGGGTCTGGAATAGACACAAAGAAATAAAGATTAAATGATCCTGTGAGGGGCTGTGACAGGGAAGGGTGGGCAGAAAGTCAGAAGAGCCAGTCCAGACCCAAAATGCTGCTGCTAAGCCTCCTGTGAGTCCTGGCAAGTCCAATGATTAGAGAGGTCTGTCCTTAACCATCTGATGACCTCTCTGGAGGTTGTCTATGAGTGAACAGTTGCAAAGACCTGGTGAAGCTGTTACCCTCCATCAGAGACTCTTGCTCCTAGAGGAAGGGCAGTCTCCAGTGGCATATCTGTCTAGAACACAGACCTCTCTTTACCTGTACGACTTGGGCACTTCAGAGAGCCTTCTGTTGGAAATAGGGAGGTTTGCCTGGGTTATCTAGCCCTGGTAGATTTTCAACCAGCATGGGGTCATTTGTGCTTTTTTATCTCCCTAGCAACATTAGCACCTGCTGGGGTTGGAAGGTTGTCCTAACACATTAACACTCTGCAGCCGGTTCTCAGCTTTCATTTCCTTTTACCATCTCATTTATACTTGCTCATGAAGAGACAGAAAAATCATTGTGTATTCAGCACAGTTCTATGAAAAGTTTGATAGCTTCTGCTGAGGCTTAGATAAGGGTTTGAGCTAGAGGGCTAGCATCCTGCTACCGAGCCACAACCACCAAAATGTTGTTGCTGGTTTTGGAGAGGGGACATTCATTGCTAGGTAGCGCCGGATGATCTTGAAGTCACCATCTTCCTACCTCAGGCTCCCAAGTACTGAGATTACATATACTAAAATGTGTAGTATGCATTGGTGTACATATGTGGATTTGTATGTGTGGGATACAAGTGTAGGGGGTACACGTGTGTACTAATGTATGCACATGGGTATGAAAGTCAGAGTTTGATATTGTTGGCCTTCTAAATAACTGTCCATGTTAATTACTGAAGCAAGGTCTCTTACTTAACACAGAGATGGCTGAGTCAGCTCATCTAGCTAGTCAGCTTTCCCAGAGAGTCTCAAGTTTCCTCCTGGGAGCTGGGACTACAGGGGGGACATGCTACCTGTACAGTATTTTACATGAGTTTTAGGGATCCAGACCCTAGTCCTCATACTTTTATGTTAAGTATTTGATCCACTGAGCCATTTCCCTAGCCCCAAATAATATAACTAGATTCACCTCTGTGAACCAATGTAATAGTGACATCAATAAAATCTTAATCATGGTGGAGCTTCAAACAGCATAGTTCTGTTCTAAGCAGCTTAACTCAGAACAGAAATTCTCAATTGAATACAAATAAAAAATAAGTAAAATGGCAATTCAGTGGTATTCAGTTATTACGAATAAGACAAAACCAAAACTGTAAGTGCCTAACCTTTCTATGTTACACATGTCAGTCACCTTTACATTTCTCTGGCCATCAATGAGTGGTCCCTCCCTTTTGTTCCAATTAGACTGCAGATGTCTTGGGAGCAGGGAGCAGGGAACAGGACTCGGGCAAGCATCCCCTGTGCCCTCTCTGACTTCAGACAGCTCTAGGCAATGCCAATGTGTGGTAGTGCAGCAGGAGGGGAGGGACAGGCTTCTGAGTTGGATGATTTCAAATTCTGGCTCTGCCACAACCCTGGCATACGACCTGGGGAGAGTTGCTTCACATCCAGAGCCTCCCTTGTTAAGTGAACCTAATTGTAATGATCACAGACTGTTCTTGAGACTATCTGGACACAAGTCAGATGAGTCAGCCTTGAGCAAAGGGGCTCTGATGACTGTAGATAAAGACTTCCACTAACTACAGACACAACTGAAGGCTCTTCAACTCCCAAACCCAGCTGGGGAGTGTGCCAACCAGCAGAGATTCTTGGACTGAGCTTTCTCAACCCTTGACTCTCATTGGGTGAGTCTGACATATTTCACAGCCTAACATTGGTCATTTTCAAACCACTCAGGTGAGTATTGATATGTCTACTAAGTGAAAACATGATAACAAAAGGAACAAATGAATCTAGAACTTTGAAGAGATTTAAAAATCAGATTCTTCGGGCTGTACCTTCAATACTGAGATAGCTTTGAGGTTAGTAACCAAGAAACAACCTGGTGTTTCTAGGCAGTCTTTCAAAGCCAAATGTTATTTTCAATTTGAAGCCCCACACTCACCCCCTAATTGCTTGGCCATTAGTTTTGACATGTGGATTTTAGACTGACTATGGAAGGAGTGTGGCAGAACTGTCTCAACCATCTTCCAAGTTACACAGGCTCTCAACTATGGGGATTTTTGTGGAGCCCTTTGTTAGATGGGCAAACTGGGCACACCCTAAAAAACAAGCCATAATCCTACTTGAGGCATAGAGAGAAACAAACTCCCTTTCAGCCTAGACTCCCAGCCACTTTTAAAGCACTTCCAAAGAGAAGCCCACTTTGGACGCAATTGAGACAGCTATTAAGATTCCAAGCACCTTCTAGTAAGACAAGTACCTTGTATTTAGGTCGCACTTTTCCTTTCAGGAAAGTCAGTACACAGAACAGGCATTATTAACTCATGACTCCATATGGGAAGGCCCCAAGGCCCAAGATTATCGCAGTCTGATTAGATTTGAGGAAACCCAGACTCAGGCAGAAGGCTTGCCTAAGGTCCCCTGACATATCATCAGCTGTCAGCAGAACATACCCATGACCTCCCGTTCCCAGCTCTGCCTCAGTCTAGCTGCTGAGAACACTGGTACTTTTGGAATTGAAGATGTGTGTGTGTGTGTGTGTGTGTGTGTGTGTGTGTGTGTGTGTGTGTGTGTGTTTTCCCCTAAGCTCCATACTGTCAATTCAATTCTTTAAACTTTCCAACAGGTGAAGAATAAAATGTGATGGTGGCAGGGGAAGTTTTCAGGAGGAAACATATACTGAATGTGAATATCTTCTGGCTGCCCATGAAAATAACATTTAAATTAATGGGATTAATGGGATTAATGGGATTGAGGGTTCATAGAATTAGTACAAATTATTTTAATCCGAGAGGTAAATTCAGGAGGGTTGCTCTCATCCTGCAGGATGTGACTGGTTTTCTTCTAGCCACATCAGGCTGGGCATGCGGCATCAGGAGAGCTGGTAATTTAAAAATACTTAATTTGCCTCAGATTGTTTCAGTTTAAGTGTTCTATCTGTCCGGACTGGGTTTCCTGTACTGCGTCTTTTATTGGTAGCCTGGGGAGATCAATAATGAGACTTAAATACAGAGAAACATTAAATAAATTCCTGAATTTTAAAAACTGAAGCCAGAATCCCTCCCAGAGTCTCTTTTGAATCCCATAGTATTAAGCCTCCTGTCCCCTGAAGGCACTTGGCACTTTGTAAGGTGACAAGAAGGGTTTTGAGTATTCTGTTTGTCACCAAGTATGTGCATCATGAGGCTGGGGATGAAGTTTTATGTTATTCTCAGGCTCTGCCAACTCAGAACTCAGTCAGTAGCCAGCAAATGTGTCCTAAAAGCCACACATGCCTGGACAGCCTTTGGAAGATATTACAGACTAGCACAGAATTATTTCTCTGAGGTCGTGCGGTTGACTGTAATGTTGACCTTAAGCAAAGCCCGTGCCCAAGTCTGGGTTTCTTCATGTCCATCCAGGATACAATTGTGCTATTTTACATTTTGGCTGGTGGTTTCAGAGGGATTTGATTCCAGCATGGTGAGGAAGTCACGCTGGGGCAGGTTGCTTCATTAATGGCTGCAGGAGCGTGAGAAGGACCTTTGCCATGGAGCCACTGAGGTGGAACAAAGGATGGTTATTACCTTCGAAGACCTGTCCCAAGTGACCTATTTCTGCCAGTCAAACCCGGCTACTAAAGGCTCCAGAATCCTCAAACACAGGTCTACAAGCTGTGGAAGAATAGCTTAAAATGTGAGCTGGCACAAGACATTTCAGATGTGAACTATAACTAGTATCTTGGGACTTGTAGAGTGTTGAATTAACACCTATTCTGTGTGCTTACTCTCCTGAGAGAGAAGAGAACTTATCTAAATACAGGACTCCTATAGCTTATCCCTCCCTGGACCCACATATTTGAGTCATCTTCAATGAAGTGATGGAGTCTACTTCTGCACCATCAAATCTAGAATGCCTGTAACTTATGTTAATTCAGAGTTTACAGAGATCAGACTGGCTCAGTGAAGGTCAGAGATCACACAACCATGGACTGGACTCATGAGCTGAATAAATGTGTATTTGACAGCACTAACTTTGGGATGACTTGATTAATAAATTGTGAGCAATGACCACTTACAATAAGAAAAAGAACGAGGCTCCATAAGTTTAGAAAGAAGTCTAAAGCTCTAACTCCTGAAAATAGGTGAATACATTGAAAAGGGCAGCGTTTAGAACATGGTTTTTATGGTTCTAAAACTCTGTCATAATCTTTCCCCTTAAAGACAAACAAACCAAAGAGACTAGACTTGAGGGGTTTGCGTACATTCTGAGGTGAGTTCAAGGTTCTAAAGTAAAAGCTGCAGAGAAGTATGTCTGTCAATGGTGTGAAGTTCTGTGGAGAACACCTGAGAACAGAGAGTCACCCCAGTCTTGGAGAATCATGTGTGGAGAGCTTCTGTGGTCGTATTGAAGACAGGCAAACGCAGGAATCTCTTTCCAGTGGTGATGTGGGAAGAAGGGTCTTCTCACATGCATCAATACAGAACCCAGTCAACCGCAGAGTCTAGTCAAACTTGGTGACATGGCTATTTCCTTATAAGAGGCTTTATATCATACCCTCAGGAGATGAAGTATGATTTTTCCATGTAATCAACATTTGACCTTCACGTCCATTTGGCCATCAATCTGCCAAGGTTGTTTTCGGATCTAACAAAAAGCAAAAAGCACTGGAAATGAAAGGAAGTTACTTGAACTCATGGCCTCTATGTACACTAGGTCTAGAGCTGCAGGCTTGGGAACTTTTAACGAACACATAAGGCCATGCTTCAGATGTGCCAAGGAGTTGCTTAATTGTGAAAAGGGACTGCTCTTCCTGTCTCAGAGTTGCCACAAGCAGCATTTCAGGGGCCTTGTTAGTCAAGAGCTATGAGTGGGAACGGGTAAAACTACTGTGTATGTGATGGATCAGGAAGCCTGTTTGCTCATGTGTGTCACCTACAAGGCAGGCAACTTGATAAGAGAGTGATTTTTAACAGTTCCTATGCTGACAGAGCATGGCCTCCCTTTCTGGAACATGCTTACCTATTTTTGACAAAAGAGGACATTGGTGTTAGAGGCATTATTCTGTGGGTGCTAGAACCCCTTTAGGAGTGTCTGTTTGTCCCTCACATCCCAGCCAGAGTTCCCCCAGGAGCACCCCATCCTTACAGACCTTTCCACACCAGACCTATAACCTCTCTTCACCTTTCCTACCTAGATGCTATCAAGCAGATGTACATTCAGCATGTGGGAGAAATTAAGTTTGACACTGTATCCAAACACCATAGGAAGAAAGGTGAGAAGCAGAGTACATCAAAGAGGTACTGCAAGACAACACAAAACTCAGAGTACCTTAAAGAGGTACTGCAAGACAACACAAAACTCAAACATGACACACAGTAAACTAGGGAGAAAAACATCCTTGCCACCCAAAAGGCAGAGGGCTAGTTGCAAGAATACAGAACACAGGAATTTCTACACAGCAACATGCAGGAAGGTGTCAGAGGGCACAGCAGGCAAGTGGGCAAAGGTAGTGAGCTGGGAGGACTTCAGGATGCTGTCTGGAGGAGAAAAAGAGTGGAAACCGCTTGTTTCTTCAACAGCAAGCAAGACCCACTCAATAAATTAGAGCTATCTAAATGTCTCTACAGAACAGTGGGCAGATCTGTATGTGTTGGATTGAAATAATCAGAAAATTATACCCTTAGGTTAAGAACAAGTGTGTCTAGGAAAAAAAACAATTATAAAACCAAACTGTGTATGGTTATGTTTTTGAGTTCCGTACATACACATGTATTTTCATTCTTATACATATAAATCTATATCCTCATGAAATAGCTATAAATGGAGACATCCAAAAATTAGGAACAATGTCTCCATATGAGAAGAGGGAGAGTTAATAGGCCATGGGAAGGAAGAAGGTTTACTTTTCATTGTATGCTCTTTTAAGTTTATAAAATGTTGTAGACTTTATATGTACAAAATGGGGAGACTATAAAAAGACTTCTCATGTCTCTGTGCCAGTGTGTGTGGGAACCTAGAGAGCACCTCACCAGAGTATGAGGAAGGAAACACAAGTGGCTGACAAAGGTTGGCATGGGATAATAACTCTTATCTTGAATTCTGCAGGATAAGTAGATGCAGAGACTGACAGAAGGTTCCCCACAGCCAAAGGCTAGGTGAATTAGGGGAACTACTCTATGTTCACTTGGTTTCTGAGTTCTAATCTTCCTATGTAATATTTGGTAAACTTGAGGTGGTATAGGTGAGAAGTACGGGCCCCACCTGAATGGCTCATGGATAAAAGGAGCAGACATGATGTAATGTGCAGGCGGATGAGGAAGGAGAAGAGAAGGTGATGACGTCAGAAGTAAATTAGTAGAGCATTCACATGAATGCATCTCCTATACCTACTGCAGCTTGTAAAGCAAAACTGTAATTTCTACACTAGTGATGACAAAACCAGAATACTCTGACAAATGTCACCAAGACCCATACTCACAGATCTTTCCCTGCCCTACGAGGTTTCTGGTGGCTTCCTCCCAACTTAAAGCCTTCTATTAGGTTGTGCTTGTATGGCTCGTCTCTTTCATCACAAATGCCCTAACAGAGAGGTACATGTTATAACCAAACTATTATATTGATTTTTGCTTCACTCTCAGTATTTCATGTATGTATTATAAATGATGTGTGCTTTTTCTTTAAGTTTGCAAAACAAACAAGCAAAAAACCATTTTATCAGAAGAATTCTGTCTGAAAGTTATGATGTCAAAGTGTAAGCCAGGAAGCCTGGTCACAGCCAGCAGACACTGCCACTTCTCCTCACTTCCAATTGTCATATTGTGCTTTCCACATTGAAGAGGAAGATGTGAGTGGGAGCAGTGCAGATTGTCGAGCAAAAAAGGCAAAGGATGATGGGGTTGTCAGTTTTCCCAACCAACCATGTTGAGGTGTCGAAATGGCTTCTCAGACACCTCTAACACTCAATAACAACCTTCTTTGTGGCAAACACATGCCTACACAATACCCTTCAACCGAAAGAAACTCAAGTTATCCATTCCTGATGTTTTCCAGTTTTCCCAAAGCCAGATCAAAAGCTGTATGTTCAAGCAGACAAACTAGCCTCAGACATAGCAGACCATTGGAGGCCCCTGGTGAAGACCAAGGGTATTGCTTTGCCCAGGAATTGGCTGGTTCTCTCCACCACTAGATACAGGAGCTTTGTCTTTTGAGGTTTCCACTCCTTACCATCAACCATGACCTGAAAACGCAAAACAGAAAATTCTAAAGGTGAACACTTTTTATGTTTTTAACTGCACGCCATACTTAGTATGTGTGATTTCACACCACCCCATTCCTTCCAGCTTGGTTGTTAGAATACCTGTGCTTCCTATAGATGGCTGGTTAGTTGGTCATGGTAGCCACCTTGAGTATCAGACCAACTGTTGCCATATTATAGAACTTGTGTTCAAGCAACTCCATGGTATTATGTAAACATTACGTCACAAGGCTGACATCATTCAACTCACTTCATCTCATTGGATAGAAGTCTTGTAGCATAACCGCCATGATTTGGGGAGGTGGGGGTGGAGGGACTGTTGTGATGTCTGAGTTGGGGTACTCAACCCAAGGGCTTTGTTCCATATACACACATGGAAAGCAGGTAAGTTAGTTAACACTTTGCCTTGACTTTGCCAAATGAGGCTGAACGTCAGCATTCTGCAGTCCAATATCTCAGTTGTCTGTGCACTCTAGATAAGTATTGTTCTTGGTGGCGAAAGTAGAAGTTACAAAGGCCCACGCCACAAAGGTCATCCATGTCAGCTGTAAGAGACTCTAACAGTCCTTTATGGAGGGAAGGGGCTTTTATTTTGTGCATGCTTTTCACCCGTCTCTTAAGTCTAACACTGCTTTGTATAAAAGGATTCTGGGAACTCCGGAAAATGCCAAGAAAGCAAGCCCTTCCTTCATTTCTCTTTTGTTTTTAAAGTCAGGAAGAGAATCTGGCTTTTTCTGTTCTCTCTGTCAACATGTGATATTCTTGGGAGGATACCAGTCAGGGAAGTCTATTTTCAAACCCTCAGCTGTGGAGAAGGATGAAGGAGCCGCTGGAACACTTCATCTTTGACAAAGTTACAACTTCCCTCCACAGGAAAAAAAGGCTGGAGATTTTTTGTTTTTAAGGGTAAAAAGGTTCACAGTAAAATTGAAACATTTCACGCATGTCAAAGAGCTCGTAAAGAAAGGATGTTTAGGTGAGTTAGACATGTGGCTAAGAGCAAGCCCACATCTTGGGAGCTTTTAGGAGTAACTCTGGTATTTCCAAGGTGCTGGATTTACCCTCCTGAGGGCAAATGTGGAAACTGGCGATTTGACTTGGCATTGGAGAGTCAATGAATTACAGGACCAGGTGGAGCAGAATCAGACCTTCCCTGGATGTTCATGTCTGAAGACTCAAGATCAAAGTGCTCTTTAAAGTTGTGGCCAAAATGGCCTCCCACCCTGCCTTCTCTCCCTAGGCAAGTCTCCAGGTGTTTATTCAATAATGAAAAGGCTCAGCATACAGACAATGCCTTCTATGGGTCCTGTGGCTGTTCTGTGCCAAGACTATTGAAATTTTATTTCAAAAGAACAGTCCTTGTGTCCACTTGGCACCAGTAGACATGAGGAAGGTCCACAGGAGCCGGTAGACTTGGCCTCACTTAAGGAGATGACAAAAGATAGCAAATGAAATTTGAAATACTCCAAGTTCAACAAAGCGCCATGAAGAATCTTAGACCCAGGGAAAGGGAGAGGTTGGAAAAGAAGGAGAAGCAGGGGCATGATGGGCCTTAAGTCTGTTTTTTAAAAAAGCCTCACTAGCATCCACACATCTGTTCTTTCATGTTGATGGCTCTGATATGGAAGAATGTCAAAAGAATAGAGACAATAGGTTATCTGATTATTCAATCTCCTGGCCAGCCATAGTCCAGAATGGCAGACCCAGTAAGAGGTCTAGGTCCTGTCATTTGAGGAAGCATTGGGTAGATATGTTAATCACTCAGTTGGCAATAGTGCTTGCATAGCATCTATAAAACCCTATGTTTGATCCCTTGAACAGAATATGCTAGATATGATGGTTCATGCCTGTATTCCTAGTATTTGGGCTGAAGTAGGGGGATAATGAGGGCAAGTCATCTTCAGCTACATAGAGAGTTCCAGGCCACCCTGGGACACACACACACACACACACACACACACACACACACACACACACAAAGCTTGTCAAAAAAAAGTTGAGTGAAACCAAACATTGACCAAAGCAACAGTTGACTAATGAAAGACTGAGGCCTGACATCATCAGACAGATGGCATGTGTGAGGAGCTGTTACTTATTTTGTGACACAGAAAAGCCAGAAGTTAACACTGATAAACTGAAGATGACCATTATCCATTATAGAAGTTATACCAAAGTATAACTTTGGTATAAAAGGCTTTTAAAATTATTATTATTATTATTATTATTATTATTATTATTACTATTATCACTTGTATAAATATGTATGATGCATTAGGTGAGGGTTTTGACATCCTGTGCATGTAGAGGTTCACGGATAGCTCTGCAGAGTCAGTTCTCACCTTCAATTTTTACGTGGGTTCCAGGAATCGAACTCTAGACATCAGACTTGCATCTTTAAGAGGCAAGCACCTTCACCCATTGAGCAATCTCATTGGCCCCATATATTTAAATTGGACCTGATGAAGATAACACAACAATCAAGAGGGTCCAAAACAATTGAGTAGCAGCCAATGATACCAAGAATCCCAAAGCAGTCATGGAGAGCCTACTGTTTTGAGAGACTAAATAAAGTATCTTATTTAATTTTTCTAAGTATATGCTCAGTATCATCTTTGCTGCTCACACTTTACATAAAACAGACTTCAATAAAAAGAATCTCTGAGACTTGGAAAGATCAAGTGTTTGACTCAAATTCAAATAACTAATATGAGGCTCAGTCAGATTTACAAAACAAAGACCAAACTTTTATAACTATACAATACTATCTTAAGAAAATAATTTTTTAAAAACTCAGAAACACACTTTGGTAGAGCTGTAGAACGTGTAACCTTGAACAATGCTCGTGATTACTAACGTGGTGGAAGCACCATAACAAACAGTAAAGCAGTAGATGCAGTAAAAACTGAAGCTCGTAATTTCTATATGAGTCAACAATTCTCTTTCTCTCGTTAATTTGGGGAAACGTACTTCTAGAAGAACTAAAACAAAGCCTTAGACAAACACATTGATGGTCACAAAGGTGGTTATGATAGACAAAGGGTGAATGCAACCTAAATGTAGGCTGATGAATGGAAAAGGAGATGGGTATATTCCTATAGTGTGGTGTTATGGGGTCTTGAAAAGGAAATGGGACTCCAGAGCATGATCCAACAAGAATGAACCATGAAGAGAATGTATTAACTGAAAGAAGCCAGTTAGTCACAGAAGGACAAGTATGGTATGACTGAAGTAGGGTCTAATCTGAAGCACACTGGCAAATTTATCACATCCACAAGCAGTCTAGGGGCTGGGGAGATGGCTCAGTGGTTAAGGGTACTTGCTGCTCTTCCAGAGGACTGGAATTTGGTTCCTAGTACCCCCTCACAACCACTCCAGGTCTAGGAGATGTAATGCTCTCTTCTAGCTCCCTGCAAGAACTCCCACACCCCAAATACAGCAAACACACAGGCATAAATATATGCATAAATAAAAATAAATATGTTTTAAGGCAGACTACTGGTCACCGGGGGATGTAGTGATGGGAACTGGTCCCAGAGGATGTGGGTATTAGGGGATGTGGGGATGAGGGACTGGGAGATGGGGAGACTGATCACCAGAGGATATAGTGAGGGACTGGTCATGTGGAAATATAGTGTGTGTGGGGGGGTTGCTGATCACAATGGGATGTAGTGTTGATCACCAGGAGATGTAGTGGTGGGGACTGGTCACCTGAGGATGAGATGTAGTGGTGGGGGCTAGTCAGCAGGAAATGTAGCAGGGAGAGGACTGGTCACTAAAGGAAGTGGGAGGGTGTTGGTCACTCGGGGACGTAGGGATGGGGGCTGGCAGTTTTTAATGAATATAGAACTTAGTTTTAGCCATTGAAAAATGTAGGGGTGGAGGGTGACAATGATTGCACAAGACTGTGAAATGTATTTAATGCCACTAAACTATGTACATCAAATGGCTAAAATGATCATTTTATGTTCATATAATCACTCAAATCTTCTTAAGGGAGTGTGCTTCTCATGGCTTGAAGTATCCGTTTGTCAGAGACTGGAGGAGGGGCTAATATTCTGGAAAGGGGCTCAATTAGATGAACTCTAAGAACTTCCACCTTGAAGTTTGTATGACAGAATAAATACTTCAATTGTAGAAGTAAAACAAGTCTTTATTTTTCCATACAAATGCAGATTACCTTTTATCCTAGACTGTCCCAGCCTGGCAACTGGGAAAGTGGGGCGCTGGAGGCGTTTTACTATCAGATCTCTCATTGTTTACAAAGCACATTACAAAAAAAAAATCTCCACCTAGCTTTAATGAGGACCAATTTGTTGTTGTTGTTGTTGATAATGTTGCTATTACCACTATTATTACAATTATTATTATTATTATTATTATTATTATTATTATTATTTTGGAAGCTTCTAACTTACATTATTATGGAAAAGATAGACAAGAAAAAAGTCAAGGTCTCACTATTCAAAAATTAATGAAGGCCCTGAAACAATTATGTCTTAAATATACAGGGGTCTCCTTAACGTAAATAGAGTGTATTTCACAGCACATCTTAGAACAAGGGATCCATTTCAGCATGACAGAGCGAGCAATGGAGCAGGGCTGTAGTCTGCACTCAATTTGAGGTTTTACTTCTGTTGACGTTGACTAATGCACAAATAGCCTGGCTTAAAGGATCTGAAAAACACTGGGTCACAGTGTGAAACATACGCTAATATAGCACAATTTATATAAAGATGGGGGAATGTAAATAGCTAACTGAAGCCAGCACCAGTGACTCCAGCCAAATGGGACCAGGGAACACCGAGAACGCAAAGGGAATGTTGCTCTCCTGAGGACCTCTGAGAACACGGCCCTCAGGTTTTCTCCTAGCTCAAACGCAATGAGAAAATTCAAACTGGATTTCTGCTGTCTGAAAATACACATGTCTCTGCCTTGGTGCTCAGAGAAACCTAAAGAAATAACAAGTCCAAAGCCAGTATGATACCAGGTCTCCAAGGTTTAGGGCCTGCAGTCTAGTGTGGCTTAGTCGAGTACATGGTCACTAAAAAGCAGCATGGCTGGTTTGCAGGTGGCACCAACAGACTTGACTGAGAGTAGTTAGGAACAGAGAGGTTTAGTGCACACGGACCAGGCATGAGACTAGGCCTGACCCACACTGATGGTCACATTTAACCTTCATGGTATGGCTAAAGAACCAGTATGGTGTGGAACATAATTTAATTGTCAATGCATATCGGCGATACCATTCTACAGGGAAACTAGAGCTGTGGCAGCTATCAGCCGTTCCTGGAGTCCAGCAGCTTCTAGAGCTTTCTATATATGTTGACTGCTTGAAACAGTTGTAAAACTCATGGGAAAAGAAAAGAGGCAGATGCCTTAGAAAGGCTGTTGATAGATTCTAGGTAACTGAGGTGGGACCTCAAAAATGGGAGAGGGAAAGGGGAAGTTGAAATGGCATTGCATTGGCCATGTGTTCCTTGGGGTTCCTCTGCGGCTGACTGCTGTCTGTGTCAAATTCACCCATGGTAGAACTGCACTTCTCTAAGTTGCCCCTGAGGACATCCTTCCTAGGCATCTCCAGCAAGTGAGTCATGTTAAGCTAGCAGAAGAGCATGAAGGTTCTTTACAGCCTGCTCCCACGTGGCAGCCAGGTTGAGTCATAGCTCACCTTCTGGCCGCACTCTGCCCTTGCAGACTCTGTTCACTGGGATGCACGATTCCTTCCCTCAGCTCCTCCACTCCATCCTTCTTTGATAGGCAAACCAGGACAAGCATCAGGTCTGTCTCATCCACTACTGCAATACCACTGAAAGGATACAGTTGGTGCTGAATAAAAGTTTATTCTGTGTGAAAACAAGAGAATCATAGAAAGATACACAGGAAGGGATAAAGAGAATAAGCTCTCCTCTCTCTCTCTCTCTCTCTCTCTCTCTCTCTCTCTCTCTCTCTGTCTTCCAAGTAGACATCATCCTCTTCTCTGAGACAGGAAGAACACAGTAGTGGCCTTCATAATAGTTTCTGGCTTTATTTTTATCTACACATTTTCCCCATCTAGACAATCAGCATTCTAAGGGGAGGAGCAATAGGCAATATAGGCGAAACAGTCCATGTTTGGCTTACTGCCAAGCAGAAAACAAGAAATGATTGAGTGTATCTTTTTATAAAATCTCCTTTTAAAAATAAAAACCTCCCAAGAAGAAATGACCCACAGGTTGCCCTCAACACTGGGATGTGTTCCTGGGGCTCAAATATGGCAGCTGAGTAAACAAGTCCCCGAGAAAAGAGAGGCAAAGTGGAGATGCCTTAGGTTTTGTCGAGCCTATTCAGAAGGATGAGCCAATGTTCTTAGTTCTTGAGAAAGCTCAAAGTGTCCTCATTCAGAAGCTGTTTATATGCACATTTCATGGGCCAGCTTATCAGATCTCCCAAGCCTGAATGACTAAACAGAACAAATGGAGAGCAGAAAAAGAGATGCATGCAAGTTAGAAACTGCTCAGAGGGCACAAACAGACCAATGACTCATGATAAGTAACAGCTTAGGAGTCACTAGACGCTGGTAGGTCCTTCCTTCCAGTAACTTGGTGGTGAACATGCAGTATTATGAGATGTTGTCTGCCAGAGAAGACTGAGATCCCTGGGTAATCCATCAAGAATGACTTCCATTCAACCACAATTGTTTGGCATTTAATGAAGGATGCCTTAATTTGTTGGAAAACTCACTTAAGTAAAGAATTAAAGAGCTGACACTGCCAGATAAATAGTCTGACAATAGAAACCAGACACTTCCTATCTCGTATCTGTTCATTTTTAGTTATCCATCACATGGAAAAGAACCAAAAGAAGCATCACAAGGAAATGCATATGGAGTAGAGATCTTAAATAACATTCCAGTTCACTCCTAAGCTTGCTGTTCAAGGCTCTATGAACCACCAAAGGTCTCTTGTGGACAAAAAGGAGCTTGTTTGACAAAAGTCAGCATGAAGCCAACAGAGGCAGTTCGCTTCCACACTCTAAAAATATTCACAAGACTAGGACTCAGGATGGAATTAGCTAGGCATGATTCTGTCTGAACCCCAAAACAAGCAGTATGCAAACAATTTAATCCTCTTGAATGTGACACACTTCCAAGGCTGGCCTCTAATTGTGACCTGATAGAGTTTGCCTGGAGTTCAGAGGACAAATACTTAATTTAGGATAGCCATGCTGCAGGCCCAAATCTCTGTTGGTGATTGATCAAATCCAAATCTGAGATTCCCAAGAAAATGTGGGGACCTCTTGAAAGAAATTACCAATACTCTCATTATTTGCCATTCTGCTATCTTCAGTCACTCCACCTTATTTAGAGGTCATATTGTCCCAGGCATTAATTAAGCTAGGCAATTTGACATAAATGATCTCACTCCCATACCAAAACTGAGAACGGCATATTTCAGCGTGGTCGGTCTCCATGAACTACAGGGAATGAACACTCAGGCACATGCTGACATCCATATGTATGGGAAGGATGAAATTGTTTAGGAAGGGTTACATGCGCCTTGCTAAGAGAAAGGAAGGGAGGTTCTATGAACTACAGGTGTCAAGCATTTGTATCTTTCTTATCGTATTTGATCATTACAGTGACTAGCAAAGAAAACACTATTTAGTAAGTATGGAAACTCTGAGAAATTCACTTCAATTGGAAATCATGCAACCCATGAATGATGGATTCAGAACCAGATCTGTGAGACTTTGAAAGCTACACTTCTAACCTAGCGATCCCTAAGAACTAGAATTTGTTCTCCTGAGTACCAGGGAGCTAAAGAAAGCGTTCCTACTACAGAGCAGGTGATGTCATCTAAATCAGCCCAGCTGCAGACAGGACCTCTGATGGATTGCACAATGCCAGCTCCATTCTTCTGCCACACTGATTATTTCTTTAAACTCCAATGCAAAGCACTCCCATCAGGTGGAGCAATCATTGATGAGTTCCAGACCGCTGAGAGGTGTGGAAAGCCAGCCTCAGCAGTCTCGGTTTGTTTCCAGAGGGGCCCCCTCTCTTGTGCTGCCCATCTCTCAGCAGAAGGGCTCTGTGTTGGACAGTGGACATCATCTCTATTTTTAGTATCCTATTCATGGATGAAGGACCTGCAACTAGCCACTGAGCTTTAGCCGTTTGGGGGAGGGGGAGTAACGAAGGAGGAAAATTTTGAGAACAATTTAGATTATCACACCATCTCTGGTCTTCAGTGTCTCTACCTACAATGAAGTCTCCTACTGCTAAGATGAGAAGATGTGTAAAGATGGCCTCCAAATGAGAACTTTGTCTCCTGGAGGGAGGCTCCTGAGGCTCAGCAGTAAACAATTGCGCAAGTCTTAGAGAGCCTGGAACACCTCAACATTATGGAATCAGAAAACGACGATTGGGAGCTGGGGCTGAGGAAGGGAGGGAACTCTCCAACACATTGTCAATGCTCTTGGAAGCAACCCCAATAAGCTCACTGATTCAGCAGGTTGGACTTTGGTGGAATCGTCACTTTGCTCTGGCTCCCTATCTGAGGAGAGCCCACCTTTGTTCACACGTCCCCAGGAAAAGTCACGTAACAAGCACATCATGAGTTTGGAGTTCTTGCATTGCACATGCAAGACCCCGAATCCGTTCGGCTGAGTTTGGTATGACAATTCAATTGTTGCATTACTCAGGAACATTTTGTGAGCTTGTAAAACATCACAAGTGCATGAAGGAACTTTGACCAGTTGCCTTGCTATGTGCCAGGCTCAGACCTGACACCTCATCAGATCATTATCAAGACCTTACAGGAGTGGTGCTAATTGTATTCCCATTTACCAATGAGAAAACTAGGGTACACCAAAAGGAAGCCACTTATTCGGGTTAAAAATAAGAAATAAAAAAAACCAACCATAAGTCTGCTGAGACAGCCAATGCTCCCATGTTACTCTGCTGAAAATTACTGTCATCATTTGACATCACTGCTATACCTCCTGTTAGTGCCAGTGGGATCCCCATTCACTACTTGAAAGCCGTTCCTAGAAACAGTCTAACTTATCAAAAGTTGTATATTTTCAACTCCCAGAGTCCATGAAAGAACATTTAATTCCCTGACACTAAACGCTTCTCTTCATTTTAACTTCCTGACTGTTTAAAGACTTCTTGAGCTGGCTCCAAGTTTGCTGAGCCTACCCAGAAAACAAAACCTTCCTAATGGCTTGGGTTTTGTGGACTTCATAAACATTCTTTCAATGATAAAAGGCTCACATGTGGTGTTATCTTATTGAATAATGGGCTGGTGTGCCTTCTCTTAAATGCAATGCTTGAGCAGTGTTTTTGTAGGCCAGTGATACATTAGAATAATACCATATATTTATATAGTGCTTTGCAATTTCCAAAGTGCTCTCCCAATTACTGTCTCATTTGATCCTCGCCGCAGGCCTGCAAAGCCAGCCTTGCAACTGCTATTACCATCCTGGTTTTATAGGCAATGTGGTCAAGTTGAAGGAATCTCCAGCTTTGAAGGAAAACAGGATAGGGTTCTGCTCCCTGCACCTCACTCTTCTCGCTGTGTGACCTTAAGTTATCTTAACCTTCCCAAGCCTCATCTTCTTCCTTGGCCAATGAAGGGCAATAATTTAGGGTCTGCAGAGCATCAGGTGAAATGATATATGACAAGCCATTAAAAGGGTGCTGCTTACCACTGTTTGCTGGTATTGTTATTTGTTTTGCTAATTTTATACTTTTAATTTTATACATTTATATATTTTTATATAACCTAATCCAGTTTAGTTTTAATTTTATTTGCTACTATGATAAGATATCTTCATAAACAGAAAGTCAAAAGGGTGGCAGTGGAATCTAAGTACTGGGAACAAAGTAAGAAAAGTAGGGTTTTGTTCATGGGCACAGGTTGCAAAGGAAGGGAGGACTTGAGACCTGAGCGGTTTTGGCAGCAAGGTACACCGGAGCAGGGAAATCAGCATGACGACCAAGGAGGACCCATCTATCCCAAGGACCTATGCTCTCAGCATGACGACCAAGGAGGACCCATCTATCCCAAGGACCTATGCTCTCTATGAGCTTAGCCCTATTGGCTAGAACCAGCCATTGACTGTCATCCATGTCTTTCCTGCGGACCAGAAGACCCCAGTCTAGGGGAAGGGTCCCAGGCACTGGGCTTTTAAGAAATAGCATCAACCCTCTGGTGTAATCTACCTCCTGTGCATGGAATACTATAACTCTCCTCTCACTAAGTGTCCCTTTCAGAATATGGACTGGGATCCCTCTCTAAGCAAGGAGAGATGACATCTCCAAGAAAGCCTCACCTTTGGGACAGGTTCCCACGTCAGCCATAAGAAGATATTCCTTAGCCTTTCCTGGGAAAGCTCAACCTTCTCTGAACTTTCACCCCAGCCCACCCCAGGACTACAGGGCATCAGAATTGTGGTAACGCATATGAAAGAAGAGCAGATGGAGGAAGGCTGCCAATCAGGACATGTCCCTAAGGGCCTATGCTAAATGTTTAGTCACCAGCCTGTGACACTATTGTGGGAACCTTTAGTAGGTGGGACCTAGTGAAACAGAGTGATGTCATCCCAGGTGGGCCCTTGAAGGGGACATTGGGATCCTGCTTCTGACTTTCTGCTTCTTATCCTCCACAGACATCCTCTGCTCCACATTTTCTGACATGAGGTTCTTCTCCACTATAATCCTAGACACAATGAAGTCAACTGTTCATGGACCAAAGTCTCTGAAACAGTGAGCCAAAATAATAGCATCCCTCCTTGTAAGCGGCTCACCTCGGGCATCTTGTCCTTATGGCAGATGGCTGACTAACACAGTCAGCATTTGGCTTCACTCTCAGGTGAGCTGCTTTAACTATTTGTCTTTGATTCCTCTGACTGTAACATACATGGAAATCACGAGAATGAAAGGAGAGAATGGCTGCGAACCTTTGGGCTCTGCCTCCATTAGAGCAAGTGAATGAAAGGTAGTGGTAGATTTCACTATCATGGAAAGTTTGGGACCAGAAGTGTTTAATATTCCAGGTTTCTTCAGACTGTGCAGAACACTACTAACCTATACAGAATCACTTGGGGGATGAGATCCATGAGAAGACAGGACATTTGTTTGTTTTATGTATAACCTTACACACACAGCCTGGAGGCCATTTCATGTAATATCTTTGGAGCACCTGCATTTACACTGTGACATCTTACGTGAGTTCGAGGGCAAGACTTTCCACATGTGGAGTCATGTTAGGGGGTCAGAAAGTTTAGGACTTTGGAGTTCTTATTTTAAGATAGACATGTTCAAACAGCAGAAGTGCTATGCTAAATTAGACCACATTGATTTAGGTTTTCCCAATCTGGATTATTTATATGATTCAAATAAGTATCTACTTTTTCCTCCAGTTGACTCCCATTATCTGCTGGTCCTGGTGGCACAAGTCTGTAATCCCAGCTTATGTGACCTGGAGATAACAACAGAGTCACTTTCTGACAATTCTTAGGACCCCAGATGATGTCACATATGGAGTCTTTGAATAGTCTTAGTTAGGCCATTGGTACTTCCCTCTCAAAGTCCTCAAACCCTAAAGGTTGGACATGTATGTCTAGAGCTTTTCCCCTATCATCAGATAAGAAATGGGAAATGGTGCAGGTCTTAAAACCACTGCCATCAGTCAAGTATCATGGTAAGTACATGGCAGGTAGGGGGCCCGCGAGGAGGGCTCACATCAAGAACTCCCCACCGCTGGGTTCTTATTTCCTCATGGGATGTTTCGTGTTCTCCATAACCCAAAAGAGTGTCCCCAAGTCCAACAGGTCTAAGCAGCCTCATTCACATGACAGAAAGCTCAGCTCTGACCAGGCTTTTCCTTTATATTTCAAAAGCCAGGTCTTCATGGCAGAGGGTTGAATCAATCACTTGAATCTGCTCATGGGACATTTATCATCCACTTTATGGTTCATGAAATGATCTCTCTGTGTCTGTGTCATCTCTGTCTCTGTCTCTCTCATTCTTTCACCATATTACAGTATGGTGTACTCTGCTTGAAGTAGCCATTATGTATAGTGTTCCACATGCAGATTTTTGTCCCTACTTTCTCCTTCACATAGGTACTGCTCCCCTGTGTGTATGGGTGGTTTGCGTTGTAGAGGGAGGTTTTAGAACCTTTTCTCCTATCCCTAGCTAAAGTGTGCAGCATTTTCAGGATCATTCACATTGTGCTGGGCCCTCCCACCTTACCTCCTAACGGCTGCATGCTGTTTACACTGATCTTCATGGGTTTTGCCCTTTACAACTCATCGAGTCATTCCTTGCCCCATTCTGTGTCTACGAGGCTGATCTCTATGAGTAAATCACCCACAGTGCCACAGGCACTGGGATCTGGTTGTGTTTGCCCAGTGTGGGGTATCAACAAGAAGCTGAAAAACATACATTCCATCCTGTATTCTCCTCACCTTCCCTGTTCCTCCTTCCTGGCCTTTCTAATAATTTGGCAGGAGACTCATTTCTTTATACTTCTGTCTTCTACTAGAATGCTCTTCTGTGGCTCTAGTTCCACTGGGTTCCGACTACCTCGCTGTATCTCTTTATCCTTCAGGCCAGCTGCTGATCCTTTATACATGTCTCTGCCCCTAGTCATTCCTTAACATTGTCCTCCATTGAAAGAAGCACCTTTACTGGAGTGTCTTCAACTGAACTCTTTTGAACATACCATTTTCTTTTCCTCTGAGGACAATTATTTGATTAAATACCCCAGGATCATCATACACTATAATTTACCAATGTTTTGCAGGTATCATGTCATGGTTAATTTTACATGTCAACTTGTCTGGCCCTCAATGCTCAAAAATTTTTGTGAATATGTTTTTGGATGAGATTGCAATGGGTAGATTTTAAGTTTAGATGACTAATTCCACCACATAGGTGGTCCTCATTCAATAAGTCCAAGGCCTGAGTTGAACAATGGACTGGCCCATCCTAGAAAAAAAGAGAGGGGGCTCTGCCAGTAGACTCCTTTTCATTCAAACTGCTTTTCTCTGGTCTCTAGCCTGACAGCTCACTGTGTATATTTCAGAGTTGCCAGTTCTCATAACTATGTGAATCAATTCCTTGCAGTAACCTACACACACATACACACACACACACACACACACACACACACACACCTACATATACACATCCTGTTGATTTCTAAAGAACCCTGCCTGGTACACATGACTGTCCAGATCTTTTGATTCCCGGGTATCACCTACATACTGAAGAAACATTTATAAATTTTCCTTTATAGGACTCTATGCATTTTCTCTATAATATCTACAAGCAAAATGTCTGGATGATAAAATAAAAAACTTTTTAGTGTTGAAGTGCAATGTTCCATCAAAATTATCACA
>JADRCC010576589.1:21431-31550 GCA_019843855.1 Hylomyscus alleni
AACATTTATAAATTTTCCTTTATAGGACTCTATGCATTTTCTCTATATATCTACAAGCAAAATGTCTGGATGATAAGATAAAAACTTTTTAGTGTTGAAGTGCAATGTTCCATCAAAATTATCACATTATATAGTTATCTACAGAATATCTTCACCAGCCATGAATATTAGTTATTACAGATACAAATATCTGTGTAATAAGTGTTATGTTTGCCATATTGAGCTTTCAGCAGAAAAGTATATAAACGATCTGGTATACAGTTGGTGCCCAATAGAAATGCAACTATTCTTGAAACTAACACTACCTATCCAACATAGTTCACTGTCTACTTTAATATCACCTTATTATGTCACTACCTCCATCAACATGACTTATTACAGGAAATTCTTGGCCAATAAGAGAAAGGCTGTAAATAGCTTTCTGAAATCTCATTCAATAAACATCTAACTGGTCAAACTTTGAATGAGAGATTGTCTGCTTATTTTTCATATCCTCTCTCTCTCTATGCAAAATTAAAGGAAAAGGTCAAGATTCCAGGTGTCTAATTTTAGCTACCTGCTAACCAGAAGAATGATAGTTTGTACCCATCACAGATGGACAGAGAGCACCTCCAGCCCTCAGTGTATCTGTAAGATAAAGGTGCGCCTACGGTGCTGAATGTATGAAAGCTGTGGAAAGCAATTACCATTGACAGCGTCAGAGTCTGGCAAGTCTGACCACTAGCACTCTTATGATCTGAGGGCAGAAAAGAAGATATAAGCAGTGGAAGAGTGTCAGAAGCAGGGAGAAGAGGAACAGAACCACCCAATGATGATGATAATGGAGATCATTTGGGGGCATACTTTGAATATACACTAAATATTTATATAAAGGTGTGATGCCCAGGTTGTTGGTATGGGAAGATACTGTGGAGTTTTAAGAGGTGATGCCTCATGAGATCTCCTTGGGTCAGTGGAGTATGCCCTGAATGGGAATCCTGAGACC
Organism: Hylomyscus alleni; assembly: GCA_019843855.1. Taxonomy (NCBI): domain Eukaryota; kingdom Metazoa; phylum Chordata; class Mammalia; order Rodentia; family Muridae; genus Hylomyscus; species Hylomyscus alleni. Next base: position 22,417 of record JADRCC010576589.1, read on the forward strand.
TCTGTTTCTCAACCTCCTCTAGTTCCTGTTCAAGTTGTGACCATTTACTCTCACGAACAATACCGCCAATGCCATCCAAGACCCATACCAGTGATGCAAGCAAATGGCAGTCATGGTACTGAACTTGGACCTTCGAACATGGGAGCTTACTTTCCTTTCTGTATTAAGCTAGTTGCCTCAGTATGTGTTGTAGTGAAGCAAAGCCGACTGCTAGCGTGAGATGAGGCACTCAGGAGACAGTCAAGGATGCCTCGGGCAGGTAGTGAAATATCCATGTGGTCAGGACTATTATCCTGTCCAGTTTCATGATGAAGAAAATCAGAGGGAGCTTTTTTCGGAGCTCCCGGATGGTAGATAACTTCCTCCTTTGTTTCCTTATGCCCTTTTGAATGGACAGTAAACCAAACCGTTGAAAAAAGTAAGATAGCAAAAGATGACCCTGATGATGCAGGATCTGTACTCTCCATATTTTAGAACTTTCTCCCCAGTAGTGAATGGTGGCCTTTTTACAGTACCAAGAGCTTAACAACAGTATATTTTTTTTACTATACCTAATAAAAACAGTTTAAGTGAGAAATGCTTTATTTTGGCTCATTGTTTCAGAGGAATGTCAACCTAGCACGGTAGGACAGTATGGTTGGAGTGACCCGGTTCATGGCTGTGGTGGTGTGTTGAGTGCCTGTTCACATGGCTCAGACTAGGAAGCAGAGAAAGCAGGCAGGACCCAGACAAGCTATTATCCCTTCTTCAGTCTAGCTGTATAGACTTGAGACCTAGGGCTCAAAACATGAGGACATGAAGAATATATCATATTCAGACCTAAGAGTGTGTAGTCCAATTGATTGAGAAGATGGCCATTAGATAGCATGAGATGTGCTTCTTAATTACTAAGTCAAATGGCATCTCATGGGTTCTATCCATTTCCTGAAATAATATTGAAATAAACTTTCTTTTTCTCTCCCTCCCTTTCTCTTCCTTTCTTCCCTTCCTTCCTTCATTCTTTCTTTCCTTCCTTCTCCCTTACTTCTGTTCTTTCTTTTCTTGTCTCTGTCTCTCTGTGAGTCTCAGTCTCTGTCTCTCTCTGTCTGTCTCTGTGTCTCTATCTCTGTCTCCCTGTCTGTCTGTCTGTCTGTCTGTCTGTCTGTCTCTCTCTCTCTCTCTCTCTCTCTCTCTCTCTCTCTCTCTCTCTCTCCCTCTCTCCGGGTGTCACCTTTCCTCCTCTAATATCTACAGTTTCCTGACACAAATGTAACAACTAAGCCTTACAGAGACAGTTTGCAAATGGCCTCAAATTCAAGCCCCCACTCTTCTGACTCCTGCCTGGGTTTCCTCTGGCTGGCTCTCCTTTCTGTCTTTCAGTTTCTCCATCAGAGGGGAGGATTAGGTACTGTCACCTCCATAACACTGTCATCTGCTGACACTCTTGCTACTGCTGCATTGTGTGATTCTCCAACTTACAAACATGAAGCCGCCACTCTAGATTCTGATGTCCCCAAAGAACTGTAAATTCCTCAAGAGCAAAAGCTCTACCATATATATTTTTAAACCATATAAAATACATTTTAAAAAATTCCCCATAGTGCTATTGGCCCAGGGAATGATCACAAATATTTTCCAAATGAACGAATGTGCCTTCGCAAAGTTTTGACTTACTCCGCAGCCAACAAACACTATCTGTTTTAGTAATCCCCCGGCATGAATCCAGAGAGATGGTGGGACACTGGATGCGAGCTGAAGTGATAGTCTTTCTCATCAATCACAGTCATGGGTCCCTAATGCCTAGAGGATGCCACCCACCAAGGGAGGGCTGAATGGCATATGGCTAAGGCAGAGTCCACTGCATCAACCTCAGACAGGATCACGAGACCTCACAGCCAAGGAGAAATTACATAAGGCTCAGAAATTTGCTTTGGCACAGGCTGGGGACAGCATGGCACCACTTCGTGTGTGTTCAGCAATTTCACTATCCCATTTTTCTGTCTCATACTTCCAGCATGAGAAAAACATTTCAGGACAGCTGCTTAACTGAGCAAGCTGACCTGAAAAAAAAAACCTGCCTCCCTACAGCTATCCAGCAGGTAACAGTGCCATCTTAACTGTTAATTCATTTTGTAAGAGGACTGAAGATCAGCTTGAAGACTCCAGAGTCATCTCTATTTCTTTTATGGGAGAAAATAGATACAACTATTTGTCTCAGTCTCCAACCTAATACAGGTGTGATTCCATTGTGAGATGCATGACACTGCCAAACTACAGTCCTGAAAAGATAGAAGCAACCTTTATTCACTTGGGAGCTGTTTCTAGTGGAGGAGACTCCCAAGTTGCCTGTTCTAGAATCTTCCATTTTCCTCTTCTTTCTGCCAGCCTTTAGTTTCCTTATCCATTTGCAGCACCACGAGGAGGCGAGAAAGTGAGCCAGAGAGTTGGGTGACTCTACAGCAGTTTACCTACAGAGCTAAGTGCTATTAAACATTTCACTCTGAGGGTCCCCATTTGTTATAGATGATAGAGAGATAACCCTAGTACGAAGAGAATGCTGAGCGGGAGGAAACCTTGGAAGACTTATAGTGTAAACTCACATTATAGCTTATAAAACTGGAGCACAGTGAGGAAGGATTTGTCTTTTTGGAGGTGACAAGGATTCAGACTAGAAGCCAAATATTCACACTCTCCATTCAGTGTTCTCCCTTTTGTTATCTGGTGAAGGGAGAGCAGGGGATGAGAAAATAGCAGCTCATATTTCTAATGTATTCTGGGGAGGATCGCATACTGTACACATTAAACATGCATGTTCAATTAAACTTTCAGGAAGATTTCAGTAATGTTCACATTCAACAATATTTCCTGACCACTCAGTATGTGCCTTTTCATTTATATTTTCTCAAAGGACTTTCAGCAGAGCCCAGCAAATCTAGCTTTTAATACTTTCATTTTTCTGAGAGTGAAACTCAGCCTAAGAGAAAAAGATATGCACCCAGAGGCACACGGCCAGGAAGAACTTAATTCCACATTAATTCATCTTCAGCCTCTGCTCAGAGACTCCGTGTTCATCTAAACGCTCCCCAAATATCAGCTGCTGACATCTGACAAGTTTTATTTCTAGAATGAAGATTTCCTCGTAATTCTCTAAGTTGAAGTAAATTGGTTATTTAGCAATGTAACTCAGATAATTATGAATTAAGAGAATTGATGTGTAAAAGTTAAATAATTTTTTGAAATTTAAAAATATTCATTCATGTAGTGTGCAAAACATCATTTGGAAACAGTGATGATCACCCCACATGTTGGGAAATCCATCAGTACCTCACAGGCACATTGCAAGGAAGAGGAATATAGCACCTGTGATAACCAGGGCTCTGCCCCTCTCAACACATGGTGCAGATTAGGCAGCATGGCCAGAATCTCCTGAAATTCTACCAATGTGTAACATGGAAGGGAGAGATCTCACCAGTCCCCTCCCAGAGACAAAGAACTACAGGCAACCAAGGGATGCTGAGAGCCAAAGCAGTCTTCTCTCTAGGAGGGGCCTCCTAGTTGATTATCTAATACCAACTGGTCAACTCTGAAATCATATACATGCAAGCAACACTGAATGGACAGAGAAGGTTGTATTTATATATTTATATGTCCATATCCAAACATACAAACACATGTACAGTTAGAGAAGAGACTAGGAACCTGTGAAGAAGCAAGGCAGTAGGAAGGGGTGGGAGTAAGTAGAGGGAGGAAAGGGAATGGAGGGAAATGATCAAATTGCATTTTAATTAAAACACAACAATCCCAGACACCATATGATTAGATCTGAGAACCAAGGGTGAAGTTCAGAAATTGACTATTTATTTTAGAATGTAGATTTATTAGTAAACATGTTTAGTGGGCATGGGAAACCCTCACAAATCCACCATATGCCCAGGGAAACATGATTATGGACACAGTTGTTGATCTCATAGCCTTTGGGTGTAGACCACTTCTTAGCTACCAGGTTTTTAAACTCATCTGCATTAAATTTGGTGAAGTCCCAGGTTTTAAGATGTGAATATTCTTCTGGTAATCAGAGAACTTGAACTTGGTTCCTGCAAGGGCATCCATTACATGTTTCTCATTCTGAAACAGGTGGAAATGGTGAGGTGGCCAATAGAAACATGGCCACTGGGCCCCCGCAGCATCTCAAAGGCAGCCATGGTGACTGTCTGGAACTTATCATTCCCAACACAAAACAACACTTCACTGACACAGATGATGTAGAAAAGGTGGAGACGAACTGGAATATGGAAGCCAACTCTGTCATATTGTTTACTTTGTGCCTGGCACAAATACAAAGGAACTCCTGGGCTTGGAGAGCGATGTTCATATTCATCTGACTCTATAGGTCACAGAATGAGAGTTTATCTACTTCTGCCCTAGGTTAAAGGTATAAAATTGGACATCAGGGACAACTTACTAGCCAGATGTTAGGTATGGCTTGCTCATAGAATAGCTAGATGAGTAACAGGGGGTGGGGCAGTGATGGATGATGACAGCAGAATCCTGGCATGCCCAAGAAAAGAGAGGCCCTGGCAATCTTAAAAACATTCAGTGAACCTGGTACTAACAGTCCCAAAACCACACCTCAATATCATGGGCCCAACGCCAGTGATATGACTCACACAGACAAGCATCTAGTGGTCACTCAGCAGCCATTAGAGTTTCCAAGAAGTACTGTTATTTAGTTGCAGCCACTAAATAACAAATAAGAAGAGATTTCCCAATAAGCTATCATGGACTCTGCTTCTGAAGATCTTTCTGGTAAAAATCTTCCCAAAGGCTTTTAGAGGCCCTGGGGAGAGGGCTCAGGGTAGAACTTTATCCTCACAGATGCCACCTCATCAGAGATGGACCTTCCCAAGGCAGTGAGGACAGTCTGAGAGCCACACAGGCTTTCTACGATCTGCACATCCTAGCCCACTGTAAGAAAGCTGGCCATCTGAATTACAGCGCAGGATCCAGAACAAGGAACTCCACGAAGAAGGACGCAGGTCAGTCATCTATCAAAGGGTTGGCAAGGCAGTGAGGCAAATAGGGCCTGCGGATGTCACAGGGAAGCCGGCAAAGTTAGGCCAGCCTCCTGGCCAGTGGCACCTGTATCCTGGCTAATTAGGAACAGGAGGAAAAAGGGTGGCTTTACCTCTCCATGGGCTTTCTCCCTGGAAAATACCCACCTTATGGGTTGTACCTCAGCTCAGCATGCAGCGTTTCAGGTAACACCTTAGGTAACCACCTAAAACACATGTTCTTCAGCTCTTCAGGCTTCATAAAAACTAAAAGAGTTGCCAATGTTGACTAGAAAGAAATAGTATAAGTCCATATTTTTTGCTTTTTCTGAAAACAAACAAACAAACCACAATATAAAACCTACATTCTACAGCAGCTACAAACAAGTAGTTAACTGGTGATGTTTCACAGGACAGGATAAGCATATCCAGGAGAGAGGCTCAGTCACCCCTCAGGAGATCAGGCTCAGCACTATTCGTTGTTCTTCTCTTGCTGCCTGCCCTTGCTGGCATCTGCGTTTGTGAATTCTATTACATCCTATCTTACTAAGAAAGGCAAAAAATTGTCACTAAAAACACCACCTTCATTCCTTCTTCAGACATCTATATTTTTATGATGCTGGTATCTGAGAACTACTATTTTGTTGTGTTCTTCAAGAAAGTGAAATGAATATAAAAGCGTATTGAATCAAATATCTATACGTAATATAGAGATTCAAGATTGACCAGCATTTGACACTCGACTCCAAAGAAGAAGCCTGGATGAAGGACAGAAGGCTCCTAAGCTGGAATCCAGCTTGACTTTGATTTTTTTTAAATTTGCCTTTGACATGTCTCGTGTGTGTGTGTGTGTGTGTGTGTGTGTGTGTGTGTGTGTCTGTCTGTCTGTCTGTCTGTCTGTCTGTCTGTCTATGTGTGTGTATGTTTTGCCTAAATGTATATCGCATGCACTCTTACACTTCTGAGGTCAGAAGGGGGCATCGGATCCTTGGGACAGAAGTTACAGGATGTTGTGAGCCAACATGTGGGTGTTGGGAAATGAACATAGTTGTCCAGAATAGCAGTCAAGCTTTAACTGCGGAGCCATTCCCTAGCCCCCTGGTGTGGCTTTGCTCCCCCCCCACCCCCAAACTCTCTGGTGTGACTCTGTGCACCATAATTTACTTAAGCTCTCAGAGCTTTGTGTTTCTTGTCAGGAAAGTGACGACGAGAACACTGGCTCCCAAAGCTGTCTTAGGGGTTAAATGAAAGAATGAATTTGGAAATACATAGCAGTCAAAAGCCCAAAGTCAGGGCAAGCCACCCCCCTGCAAATACACTAGCAGCAAGGTACAAAATAAACATAAGAGGTCAGCATAGCCCAAAGATAGAAAACACAGCCAGGTGTGGGACTCAGAAAGAGCTTCAAGAAGATGTCTTGTAACATGGGGACCCTAAGACACAGGGTCAGATTCTACTCATATACAGGTTAGGAAATTATAAGCAGGATAAAAGGCAAGACTGAATGAGAATACCACAGATGCTCAGGCGGAGAAGCCATGGTGTGTTTCCTCCCAACCTCTGACTGAGTCTGAGAACAAAGGCTTCATCATCGGCTGACTTGCTCGAAGCCTGCATCAGTGCCTCCCACTCACATGCTTCAGGTAGATGAAGAGCCTGATCCCAGTGGCCACACACACCGCAGGACCGGCCCTTCCAGAGCCCCTCTCAGATGCTTACAAGGAGGGCTTTAACCCAATCTGCACAGCAATCTTTAAACTTGGCCCCATTTTCACATGATTCATGAGCAGCTTTCCAGTGAGGTTTTGCAGGTGATTTATTTCTATCTTCCTGTGTTATATTTTATATAGGATACATATTTAAAGTTCATAGGAGATTGAAAAAAAACTGGTAAGTTTCTACAGCACAGCTATTCACTACCCTGGAACTTATCTGAATACGGCATTGAGCAAATATTAATGGGATTAACTCAAATTGGAGAACTACAGGTGCAAACTGCGCCTGTTTCTCCCCAAGTGTTGTTTCGAGAGGGTCACACGTTAGTTCTTTTGAACAGTCTGTGGTTATGTAATATCATGTCTTCATTGTGTAGATGGGGAAGGCGTAGGAAACCAACACCCTGAGGTCAGGTATGAAATAAACAGCAGAGTTTTGGGTCAGGCTCTGCTCTGAGTCCAGAGGCCACCTTTCAACCACGGTACTGCCTTTCATGAAGAAGGTAAACATCTGTTTGAGATTAAAGGTGGGATCAGACTAGGCTGAATCCCAGAAAACCAGAAGACAGTGTCTAAGGGAGGAGGAAGAGGGCCAGGAGGAAGATGATGATTTAACAGTCTGTTTCTTGGCTACGGCTAAATGTTCTTTCTAGCTCACCAAATGAAGCAGTGAGTATGTGGAATTAGACAGACTGACACCCCAAGCTGGTTCTCCATCCTCTATGGAGCCCAGGAGGTGGCCACATTTCTGAACTTCTGATTTCTTACATGGGCAACCAAAATGATTCTATTCAACTTATAACACTGTTGGGACAAACTTACTCATATGAAGATGATAGAAGATGTTTCCATGAAAGAACTTCACAGTGAATGCTAGCCGCAATTCTTATTGGGTCAGTCCCCCTTTCTGGACACAGTGGTGCACAGCATCCCTGATTGTTTTGATTCCAGTGTTTTAGTGTTTCAGATTGTTAGATGGGATCGACCTTAGAATTTTGGCACTTCCAGGCAGGGCCTGGAGATTATGGGAGGAACCAACTAGGATGAATTGGACAACAAGGTTGAAGAGCTTCCTAAGAGAGTCTTATCCAATGTTTGGTCCAAGGAATTCTTGTTGTTGTTGTTGTTGTTGTTAAAGTAGTACTACTATTATATACTTATTTTTGTGATAGATTAATGTAACCTAAAAAAACAAAAGTCCTTTTTTAATCAATATTTACTAAGTACCTACAGCCATCTATTACTATTCTAGATTCTAGAAACACAAATGGTGAAGGGCTCTGTCTTAACGGAGTACAGTTCCTCTGATGAAGGAAAACAGCCCAGGTGGTGTCTTACCAGTGGTGTGAGGGAATGGAGGTCTGGGAAGCAAGAGTATGCACATTTGCTTTAGTTTCACTTCTGTCTCTGATAAAGCATACTGACCAAAAGCAACTGAGGAGGAAAGGGTTTATTTGGCTTACAATTCTAGGTTCCAGATGTCACGTCAGGGAAGTTACAGAGGTGGGAGTTTGAGATAGCTGGTTGGTCAGACTACATCCACAATCAAGAGCAGAAAGAAACAAATGTACACACGGTGGCTGACTGATTGCTGCTCTACTCCACTAGCTTTCTGCACTCTCGTGCCTTTCGAGGCCTAGCCTAGGAAAGGTACCACTCAATTCAAGGTGACTCTTCCCACCTCAGATATCAGCCAAGACAGTACTCAGACTGCCTATGGACCAGGCTGATCCAGGTAATTCCTCCATGAAGACTCAGTGATTTCAGGTCATGTCAAGTTGATAGCTAAAACTATGTACAATAAAAGTATGTACAATACTCAACCAAGACATGGGAACATTTACTTGGGAAGTAACAGATGAATCAAGATCTAAAGAAGAAATAACATGGTCCAGAAAATGGTGAACGGGATGAGGAGGGGAGCTGAAAAGAGGAGCATTTTAGACAAAGGCCTGTCATTATGTGGTCATAAAGAAGCTGAATGTGGCATGGAACTAAAGTACAATTTAGAATGGTTGGAGCTTCATGATTTAAGGCAGGAGGCAGTCACTGAGAGTCAATAGGATGAGGTGAAAGGGACTTAAGTTTCCTTAGGGAACAGTGGGCATCCAGAGAGGAGGTACTGCACAACGGACAGTCAGGCTCATGATTTCAGTCAGGAACAGTGATATGATTGGCATAGGAGAAATCACTAGAGGCAATAAAGCCTGGGAAGGAAGATTAGGAAGAAAAAAAATGGGTTGAAATAGGTGGGGTCCAAAATAAAACTACATCTATGCAAGAGGGAGAGGGAATATAGGAGTGGAGAGTTCTAGCTCAAGACAACAAGCAACCATCAAGGTATCCACAGAGACAAGCGACTTAGGAGGGACAGCTGATTTGGGTTGAA